>JAODAL010080958.1:0-12064 GCA_025379985.1 Phyllomedusa bahiana | reverse complement strand
AGGCACGAATTTCATGGAAAATGAGGAATGAACATTTCAGATAATGACTCCGAGGCTGGGAAGTCGTGTGCAGGGATCAGCGCCGCGCGGAGAGGGCAGATCAGACCTCGCTCTTTCTCTACTACAGAACAGACGTCTGCATGACGGGAGCGGTGATGTCTTCCTGGAGATGATGGCAGAGACGTGCAGAGCTCTGGGTGGAGAACTGAGAAGACCATGAACAGTCTCTACACATAAGTCACCCCCACCTGCAGCTCCACTAGAATCAGGGAGATGAAGAGTTAATACCGCCTGTAACTACCTGGTAAAAAACTGACACTGATAACATACAAGGACACTATGTGATAAGATACAAGTGGAGGATACTATGTGATAAGATACAAGTGGTGGATACTATGTGATAAGATACAAGTGGAGGATACTATGTATAAGATACAAGTGGAGGATACTATGTGATAAGATACAAGTGCAGACACAAAGTGATAAGATACAAGTGGAGGATCTATGTGATAAGATACAAGGGGTTTGATACAAAATGTGAAAAAGATACAAGTGGAGGATACTATGTGAAAAGATACAAGTGGGGGAAATACTAATGTTGATAAGATACCAAGTGCAGGATACTATACAAATAAGATATAAGTGCAGGATAACAAAGTGATTAAGATACAAGTGGAGGATACTATTGAAAAAGATACAAGTGCAGGATCTATGTGATAAGTTTACAAGTGGAGGATACTATGTGATAAGATACAAGTGGAGGATACTATGTGATAAGATACAAGTGGAGGATACTATGTGATAAGATACAAGTGGAGGATACTATGTGATAAGATACAAGTGCAGGATACTATGTGATAAGATACAAGTGGAGGATACTATGTGATAAGATACAAGTGGTGGATACTATGTGATAAGATACAAGTGGAGGATACTATGTGATAAGATACAAGTGGAGGATACTATGTGATAAGATACAAGTGGAGGATACTATGCGATAAGATACAAGTGCAGGATACTATGTGATAAGATACAAGTGGAGGATACTATGTGATAAGATACAAGTGGAGGATACTATGTGATAAGATACAAGTGGAGGATACTATGTGATAAGATACAAGTGCAGGATACTATGCGATAAGATACAAGTGCAGGATACTATGCGATAAGATACAAGTGGAGGATACTATGCGATAAGATACAAGTGGAGGATACTATGCGATAAGATACAAGTGCAGGATACTATGTGATAAGATACAAGTGCAGGATACTATGTGATAAGATACAAGTGGAGGATACTATGTGATAAGATACAAGTGGAGGATACTATGTGATAAGATACAAGTGGAGGATACTATGTGATAAGATACAAGTGGAGGATACTATGTGATAAGATACAAGTGGAGGATACTATGTGATAAGATACAAGTGGAGGATACTATGCGATAAGATACAAGTGGAGGATACTATGCGATAAGATACAAGTGGAGGATACTATGCGATAAGATACAAGTGGAGGATACTATGCGATAAGATACAAGTGGAGGATACTATGCGATAAGATACAAGTGGAGGATACTATGCGATAAGATACAAGTGGAGGATCCTATGCGATAAGATACAAGTGCAGGATACTGTGTGATAAGATACAAGTGGAGGATACTGGGTAATAAGATACAGTGCAGGATACAATGCGATAGAATACAAGTGAGGATTATATGCGATAAGATACAAGTGGAGGATACTATGGATAAGATACAAGTGGAGGATACATGGTATAAGATACAAGTGAGATACTATGATAAGATACAAGTGGAGGATACTATGGATAAGATACAAGTGGGGGGTACTATGGATAAGATACAAGTGGAGGATCCTAGGGATAAGATACAAGTAGGATACTATGCGAAAAATTTAAAAGTGGAGGATACTATGGATAAGATAAAGTGGAGGATACTTTGGAAAAGTACAAGTGAAAGGATACTATGGATAAGTACAAGGGGGATATATGGATAAGATACAAGGGGAGGATACTATGGTTAAGAACAAGTGGAGGATACTATGGATAGATACAAGTGGAGGACCTATCATAAATACGTCAGGATCTTGTGATAAAATACAAGGGGGGATCAATGTAAAAGATACAAGTGGGGGATACATGTGAAAAGAAAAAGTGGAGGATACTATGTGAAAAGATAAAAGTGAGGATATAGGAAAAGATCAAGTGGGGATACTATTGATAGTAAAAGTGGGGCATGTGATAAGAAACTGGAGGATATATGGAAGAAAAAAGTGGAGGATCCTATGTGATAAATACAAGTGGAGGATACTATGTATAAGTAAAAGTGGGGATATATGCGATAAGATACAAGTGGGGTTACTATGTTAATAAAGAGGAGGATATTTAATAAGATAAAATTTTGGGGTTTTCTTTGTGATAAATACAATGGGGGTTTACTATGGAAAAAATACAAGTGAGGATAATGGATAAGTACAGGGGGGTTTTAAAACGGGGGTAATAAGATACAAGGGGGTACTATGTGAAAAAGATAAAAGTGGAGGATACTAGGATAAAATACAAGTGGAGGTCCTAGGTAATTAAAGTGAGGATATTTGGTGAAAAAATACAAGGGGGGGATACTATGTGATAAGATAAAGTGGGGATACTATGGATAAGTACAAGGGGGTACTATTGTAAGATACAAGTGGAGGAACATGTGAAAAGAAAAAGTGCAGGATACTATGTGATAAGATACAAGTGGAGGATACTCTCCAGGGTATTATATATTAAGATATAATTGTTGGTTCTTTATATTATAATAAGATATAATTGATGAGTTGCAATGTAATAAGATATAATTATTGGGTGATTATATAAAAAGTTATAACTGATATATTCAGATATTATTGTTACTACATAATTAGATGTAATGAGTTGCTATGTACAGGGGGTTGCAGAAGTCTTCCCACCACTTCCTCATTTGAAACGTTGCAGACACAAACTTCAATCTACTTCCTTCATATTTGATGTGATCGAGCGTCACAAAGCAGCAAGTGTGTGTGAGGTGCAGAGAAAATGGGTTGTGCTTTTCCAAATATTTGCAAATAAAAGTGTGGCGTGCACATGTATTCAGCCCCCAGTACTCTGATACGCCTAAATAACATCCAGTGTGACCAATTGCCTTCAGGGTATGTTCACACGGTGTACTGGGGTGTGTACTGTACGCGGCCCAGTATACCATGTGTTTTGGAAGTACGTGCTGATCAGCACGTACTTCCAAGGACAGGGGGGACGGTCCCGATTAAAACCTACTATCAGCGGCACGTAAGACCTGTCACTTCTCTCCCCCGGTGTACAATACGCTCGTATTGTACATTGGGGAAGACTACACATAATCCATAGTTCTCTATGAGAGCTATGAATTACCGTAATTGCGGCGTGCATTTCGCTGCGTATAAAGCACAAATGCGTGGCAAAATGCGCGCTGCAATTATGCCATGTGAACATACCCTAAGAAGTCACCTGATTAGTAAATAGAGTTCAGTACATTAGTAAACAAACAGCATAAAAAACAAGGGACACACCAGATGGCTTGGTGATAAAGTTGTGGCAAAGTGTATTGCAGGGTAAGTTTAAAAAAAAAAAAAATAGCCCAAACTCTAAAAATGTGTGGAGGAAATATTGCACGGTGTCCCCCTCAACACACCATTTCCACTACGAAGCCTGGTAAGGGCAGCATGATGCGGGGGGGAGGATTTGCTTCAGTGGGAACTGGGAAGGTGCTTAGGGCGCTCGAGCTACTCAGCTCATTTCCCATAATGCCTTGTGATATGCAGATGCTTTGTGGACAAAGGCAATTTCAAAGTGCCACACGAGTTAATGGTGCTCTCCCCAAGGAGAGATATTCCCCTTTCTGAGCCACTCATTGCCTCACACCCAGCCAGCCAGTATCACTCTGCACTAATGAGGGGGAAAACCCCAAAACAGCTGTCTGCAGATGAATGATGCTGGCCTTGCTAATATCCCTTTTGCTTTCTAAAGGCTCAGTGGGTCAAAAGCAAATTGAGGATTTGTTACATCCAATAGAGGTTGCTTGAGCTTCTTTGCACCTTTCCCATAATGCCTTGTGATATGCAGATGCTTTTTGGAGTGCCATTTCAAATCTCCACACACGTATATGGTGCCCTCACCAAGGAGAGATATTTCCCTTTCTCAGCCACTCATTGCCTCCCATCCAACCAACCAGTATCACATTACTCTGTATTGATGAGGGGCAAAACCCCGAAACAGCTGTTTGCAGATGAGGGATGCTGGCTTTGCTAATATCCCTTTTGCTTTCTAAAGACTCAGTGGGTCAACAGCAAATTAAGAATTTGAAACCTGCAATAGAGGGCGCTCGAGCTTCTCAGCTCCTTTCCCATAATGTTTTGTGATATGCAGGTGCAAAAGGCAATTTCAAAATCTTCACACACCTATATGGTGCACTCCCCAAGGAGAGATATTCCCCTTTCTGAGCTCATTGCCTCCCATCCAACCAGTATCGCTCTGCTCTGCACTGATGAGGGGCAAAATCCAGAAACGACTGTATGCAGATGAGTGATGCTAACTTTGCTAATATCCCCAAGGAGAGAGATTCTGCTTTTAGAGCTGATGGGAAAATGGATGGAGCTAAAAACAGGGCAATCCTGGAGGCAAACCTGTTAGAGGCTGCAGAAGACTTGAGACCGGGGCTGGGGTTCACCGTCCAGCAGGACAACCACCCTAAACATCCAGCCAAAGCTACAATGGAGGGAGTCATATCAAAGCAGATTTATGGGTTACAATGGTGCAGTCACCTCCAGACCTAAATTCCAGAAGTTGGAAGGTGCTATTCACAAACGTTCTCCAACCAGTCTGTCCGAGCTCGAGTGATTCTGCAAAGAAGAACGGGCAGAACTTCCCTCCAGCCTCTAGATGAGCAAAGCCTAGAGACCTCCCCAACAGACGGAGGCTGCCATCACTGCAGATAACGGTGGTCAAGTACTGACTCTGGGGGGTGAATACATACGCACCAAACTCCACAAACCCTTCCGAGTCACTGTAATAAGATATAATTATTGGGTCAGTATATAATAAGTTATAATTATTGGGTCATTATATAATAAGTTATAATTATTGGGTCATTATATAATAAGTTATAATTATTGGGTCATTATATAATAAGTTATAATTATTGGGTCATTATATAATTAGGAAAATAATTTTTTGGGTCATGTATATAATAAGTTATAATTATTGGGTCATTATATAATAAGATATAATTATTGGGTCATTCTATAATAGGATATAATTATTGGGTCATTATATAATAGGATATAATTATTGGGTCATTATATAATAAATTATAATTATTGTGTCATGATATAATAAGTTATAATTATTGGGTCAATTAATAATAGGAATATAAAAATTATTGGGTCATTATATAATAAGTTATAATTATTGGGTCATTATATAATAGGATATAATTATTGGGTCATTATATAATAGGATATAATTATTGGGTCATTATATAATAAGATATAATTATTGGGTCATTATATAATAGGATATAATTATTGGGTCATTATATAATAAGTTATAATTATTGGGTCATTATATAATAGGATATAATTATTGGGTCATTATATAATAGGATATAATTATTGGGTCATTATATAATAAGTTATAATTATTGGGTCATTATATAATAAGTTATAATTATTGGGTCATTATATAATAGGATATAATTATTGGGTCATTATATAATAAGTTATAATTATTGGGTCATTATATAATAGGATATAATTATTGGGTCATTATAAATAAGTTATAATTAACAGGCCACTAGGTGATGAGTTGTAATTGCTGGGTTGCCGTCAGCCTGGGACACGGCGTCCTCCAGATCCTGTCGGAGCGGGTTAGTGGATGTATATGTAGGTCATACGTTGAGACGAGCAGTAATGGAAGGTTTACTTTAGTATGAAGACATCATGGGGTCCGGATAAAAGCCTATTTAAACACCGTCGGAGGTCTGGGGTGTGCACTAGCTTTGAGAACACAGCCCCCGGGCACCGTTACTGCTGATTTCTGCGGGGGGGAGGGAGGGGCCCCAAAGGGGAGGCGGGGGGGGCCCGCCCCGGGGGGGGGGGGGGGGGGGGGGGGGGGGGGGGGGGGGGGGGGGGGGGGGGGGGGGGGGGGGGGGGGGGGGGGGGGGGGGGGGGGGGCCCCCCCCCCCCCCCCCCCCCCCCCCCCCCCCCCCCCCCCCCCCCCCCCCCCCCCCCCCCCCCCCCCCCCCCCCCCCCCCCCCCCCCCCCCCCCCCAAAAGCCTCCATTAATCACAGGTCTGAGGTCTCGTGGAGTGGTGCATACCATATGTGTAGAACAGAAGCCACAGTCCCACCCACTGTTATCTGCAGGTTTCTGCGGCAGCTCAGGTCTGATGGACCAGTACTCAGATAGGAAGAGAGCCAAAGACCCATCCCCACAGGCTCAGGTTCTGCTCCGGGTCTAGTGCTCAGTGGTTCTGATGGACCAGTACTAGGGATAGAGACAGGGAGAGCCAAAAACTACATCCTCCCAACTATGAGCGCAGGTTCTGATCCGGTTCTTGTGCTCAGTGGTTCTGATGGACCAGTACTAAGAATAGGAACAGCCAAAAACCACATCCTCCCAACTGTGAACTCAGGTTCTGATCCGGCTCTTGTGCTCAGTGGTTCTGATGGACCAGTACTAGGGATAGAGACAGGAAGAGCCAAAAACCACATCCCCCCAACTATGAGCTCAGGTTGTGATCCGGCTCTTGTGCTCAGCGGTTCTGATGGACCAGTACTAGGGATAGGAAGAGCCAAAAACTACATCCTCCCAACTATGAGCTCAGGTTCTGGTCTGGATCTAGAGCTCAGTGGTTCTGATGGACCAGTACTAGGGATAGGGCTGATAGCATTCATGTCTGGCTTTGTTCTAGGGCCCCATCATCATGTCCTTGGATGTGCTCAGTGCTGCCCCCGCTGTGGTGGCTGTTATTAGCCCTCAGCATCCAGTGACTGCTCTTACTGGAAAGAATCCTTTCCTCCTCCTATACGTGACTTAATGATGGTGCACATGGCCACTATAAGGTTACAAACGTGACATAACAATCCTGGAGCACCTTCTCTTATAACTATGTGTGGTGCTGTTCCTCTGTTACTCTTCCTAGAAATATATTACTGAATCAGTCAGATGGGTGTTACCATTTTGTCAAAGGGGCGTGTCCCTGCGTACACTAATTGGACAATGTCAGACCCTGCAGGGACACACCCCCAATTAGTAACACCCATCTGACGGATTCAGTAATACATTTCCAGGAGGAACAACAGAGGAACAGCCCAACACAGAGTTAGAAGAGAAGAGGCTCCAGAACTTACTCCACAGGGAACCCAAGGATTTGCTAAACCAGACCTGTGGAGTCAGAGATCCTCCTTAAGATTTGGTGAGGGGTGTGGTCTCAAAATGGAGTTGTTACCCCTGGGAGAAGGTGGTCACTGTTTATGGTCATTGATGAGTCAGCCATGACCTGGTCCGTGGCCCTCACCAATTCCTCGAGATGAAGAGGACCCCAATGCAGGATGGAGAGGACATCAAGGCGGAGCGCCCCCTTAGTTTGGTGTGTGGAGGTGCCGTGCCTGTGTCTGCTATAAGCAGGAGCTCCCGTCTCATGGTGTAAGAGATTCCACTGCAGCGGGCAGATTCATGGATCCAATTAGTGGCGCCCCCCCTCCCTGGTGCGGGACCACATGGGGCCAATCAGCCACTATTATTACACTATCATTCACTTATTACCATAGCAGCGGGCACAGGCATGAGACGCTGGCACAATGGGCACAAAGGACCCGCGCCGCCCCCTCCGGGATGCAGCAGAAGCCGCGCTGCACATTGATGCCACAAATAGCGCCCGCGTGCCCCATTCATCAAGCAGGTGCTGGGGACCGCGCCAGCACATCTGCCACAACCACCAGGGCTGCCTCCGGGCCCTAGAGGCTGTGGGGCCCCTCTGCTATATCCATACACCAGTACTATACATAGAGCTGTAGTCTCCTCCGGGGCCCTCTGCTATATCCATACACCAGTACTATACATAGAGCTGCGGGCTCCTCCGGGGCCCTCTGCGATATCCAGACACCAGGACTAGACATAGAGCTGCGGGCTCCTCCGGGCCCTAGAGGCTGTGGGGCCCCTCTGCTATATCCACACCAGTACTATACATAGATCTGCAGGCTCCTCCGGGGCCCTATGCTATATCCATACACCAGTACTATACATAGAGCTGCGGGCTCCTCCGGGCCCTAGAGGCTGTGGGGCCCCTCTGCTATATCCATACACCAGTACATACATAGAGTGTAGTCTCCTCCGGGGCCCTTGCTATTCCATACACAGTACTATACATAGAGCTGCGGTCCATCGGGCCCTAGAGGCTGTGGGGCCCTCTGCTATATCCACACCAGTCCTATACATAGAGCTGTAGTCTCCTCCGGGGCCCTATGCTATATCCATACACCAGTACTATACATAGAGCTGCGGGCTCCTCCGGGCCCTAGAGGCTGTGGGGCCCCTCTGCTATATCCATACACCAGAACTAGACATAGAGCTGTAGACTCCTCCGGGGCCCTCTGCTATATCCATACACCAGTACTATACATAGAGTCTGCGGCTCCTCCGGGCCCTAGAGGCTGTGGGGCCCCTCTGCTATATCCATACACCAGTACTATACATAGAGCTGTAGTCTCCTCCGGGGCCCTATGCTATATCCATACACCAGTGCTATACATAGAGCTGTAGTCTCCTCCGGGCCCTAGAGGTTGTGGGGCCCCTCTGCTATATCCATACACCAGTACTATACATAGAGCTGTAGTCTCCTCCGGGGCCCTATGCTATATCCATACACCAGTACTATACATCGAGCTGCAGGCTCGTCCGGGCCCTAGAGGGTGTGGGGCCTCTGCATATCCATACACCAGTACTATACATAGAGCTGTAGTCTCCTCCGGGCCCCTCTGCTATATCCATACACCAGTACTATACATAGAGCTGCGGGCTCCTCCGGGCCCTAGAGGCTGTGGGGCCCCTCTGCTATATCCACACCAGTACTATACATAGAGCTGTAGTCTCCTCCGGCCTAGAGGCTGTGGGGCCCCTCTGCTATATCCACACCAATACTATACATAGAGCTGCGGGCTCCTCCGGGCCCTAGAGGCTGTGGGGCCCCTCTGCTATATCCATACACCAGTGCTATACATAGAGCTGTAGTCTCCTCCGGGCCCTAGAGGCTGTGGGGCCCCTCTGCTATATCCACACCAATACTATACATAGAGCTGCGGGCTCCTCCGGGCCCTAGAGGCTGTGGGGCCCCTCTGCTATATCCACACCAGTACTATACATAGAGCTGCAGGCTCCTCCGGGCCCTAGAGGCTGTGGGGCCCCTCTGCTATATCCACACCAATACTATACATACATCTGCAGGCTCCTCCGGGCCCTAGAGGCTGTGGGGCCCCTCTGCTATATCCACACCAGTACTATACATAGAGCTGCAGGCTCCTCCGGGGCCCTCTGTTATATCCATACACCAGTACTATACATAGAGCTGCGGGCTCCTCCGGGCCCTAGAGGTTGTGGGGCCCCTCTGCTATATCCACACCAGTACTATACATAGAGCTGTAGTCTCCTCCGGGGCCCTCTGCTATATCCATACACCAGTACTATACATAGAGCTGCAGGCTCCTCCGGGCCCTAGAGGCTGTGGGGCCCCTCTGCTATATCCACACCAGTACTATACATAGAGCTGAAGGCTCCTCCGGGCCCTAGAGGCTGTGGGGCCCCTCTGCTATATCCACACCAGTACTATACATAGATCTGCAGGCTCCTCCGGGCCCTAGAGGCTGTGGGGCCCCTCTGCTATATCCACACCAGTACTATACATAGATCTGCAGGCTCCTCCGGGCCCGGAGGCTGTGGGCCCCACTGCTATATCCACACCAGTACTAGTGATCGATCTGCAGGCTCCTCCGGGCCCTGGAGTGCTGTGGGGCCCTCATGTTATAATCCACACCAGTACTTACATACATCTGCAGGCTCCTCCGGGCCCTAGAGGCTGGGGCCCCTCTGCTATATCCACACACAGTACTATACATAGAGCTGCAGGCTCCTCCGGGCCCTAGAGGCTGTGGGGCCCCTCTGCTATATCCACACCAGTACTATTCATAGATCTGCAGGCTCCTCCGGGCCCTAGAGGCTGTGGGGCCCCTCTGCTATATCCACACCAGTACTATACATAGATCTGCAGGCTCCTCCGGGCCCTAGAGGCTGTGGGGCCCCTCTGCTATATCCACACCAGTACTCATAGATCTGCAGGCTCCTCCGTGCCCTAGAGGCTGTGGGGCCCCTCTACTATATCCACACCAGTACTCATAGAGCTGCAGGCTCCTCCGGGCCCTAGAGGCTGTGGGGCCCCTCTGCTATATCCACACCATTACTATACATAGATCTGCAGGCTCCTCCGGGCCCTAATGCCCCTCCACATATTGATGATGATGCCCAGGAGCCTGGCTGCTGCAGGTGCCTTTAGGTCCCCCTTCCTTCCACATATAGATGATGAGACTCAGGAACCTGGTTGCTGCAGTCGGCCACAGGTCCTCCTCCCCACAAAGAAAATGATGCACAGGAGCCTCTCTGCTTCAGTTGTCCAAGGGTCCCCCTCCTTTCCCATGCAGAAGATGATGCATAGGTGCCTGGCCAGTGCAGGTGCCAACATATCATCCTCCCGATACAGATCATGATGCCCTGGAGCCTGGCTGTTGCAGAAGCCCTATAGCTCCCCCTTCCTCCCACTGCAGATGATGATGCCCTGGAGCCTGGCTGCTCCAGGTGTCCATAGGTCCCCCCTACCTCACCCTTGACATTTTTATGACTGGAGCCTGGCTGCTCCAGGTGTCCATAGGTCCCCCTTCCTCTCCCGGCAGATGATGATGCCCTGGAGCCTGGCTGCTCCAGGTGTCCATAGGTACACCATCATCACCCGGCAGATGAAGAAGCACGGGAGCCTGGCTGCTCCAGGTGTCCATAGGTCCCCCTTCCTCTCCCTGCAGATGATGAAGCCCTGGAGCCTGGCTGCTCCAGGTGTCCATAGGTCCCCCTACCTCTCCCTGCAGATGATGAAGCCCTGGAGCCTGGCGGCTCCAGGTGTCCAGTGTTCCCTCTCCCTCTCCCTGCAGATGATCACGCCGGGAGCCTGGCTGCTCCAGGTGTCCAGAGGTCCCTCTCCCTCTCCCTGCAGATGATGAAAGCCCTGGAGCTGGCTGCTCCAGGTGTCCATAGGTCCCCCTTCCTCTCCCTGCAGATGATGAAGCCCTGGAGCCTGGCTGCTCCAGGTGTCCAGAGGTCCCCCTTCCTCTCCCTGCAGATGATGAAGCCCTGGAGCCTGGCTGCTCCAGGTGTCCATAGGTCCCCCTACCTCCCACTGCAGATGATGATGCCCTGGAGCCTGGCTGCTCCAGGTGTCCATAGGTCCCCCTCCCTCCCACTGCAGATGATGATGCCCTGGAGCCTGGCTGCTCCAGGTGTCCATAGGTCCCCCTACCTCCCACTGCAGATGATGGTGCCTGGAGCCTGGCTGCTCCAGGTGTCCATAGGTCCCCCTCCCTCCCACTGCAGATGATGATGTCCGGGGAGCCTGGCTGCTACAGATGTCCATAGGTCCCCCTCCCTCCCACTGCAGATGATGATGCCTGGAGCCTGGCTGCTCCAGGTGTCCATAGGTCCCCCTCCCTCTCCCTGCAGATGATGGTGCCCTGGAACCTGGCTGCTCCAGGTGTCCATAGGTCCCCCTCCCTCCCACTGCAGATGATGATGCCTGGAGCCTGGCTGCTCCAGGTGTCCATAGGTCCCCCTCCCTCTCCCTGCAGATGATGGTGCCTTGGAGCCTGCGCCCCAGGTGTCCTAGGTCCCCCCCCCCCCACTGCAGATGTATGCGGGCCTGGTGCCCAGGTGTCATAGGTCCCCCCTCCCCCCCCT
>JAODAL010080957.1:0-12065 GCA_025379985.1 Phyllomedusa bahiana | reverse complement strand
TTAACCTTCGATTGAATTATGCTACGGGCAAAATTGCTTCTCTGGCGGTGAAAAAAGGGGGGTTTTTTTAGTGACCAAACAGCAAAAAAAAACGTTTAAAAGGGAAAATGTGTCATCAAAAATTTAATTTATTGTTTAACTCCATTTTTTTTTTAAACACTTTTTTTTAAAAATTTTTGGGTTTTATATTTTTTTTAAATTTTTCTTTTTACTTTTCAATATTTATTAATAATTCTTAAGTCCTGCGTTTTACTTGGCCATATTTTTTGTTTGTACAGTTTTTAAACAGCGCAGAGAGATACTTTACAGCAGCTTCATGCACAATTTCATAGTTTCAGTTTGAAGGCAAAAAAAAGAAAATCGTCCCATCAAGTTCACCAGTTGTGCAAAGGTTTGACCCGGGAAAAGGGCAAAACCCCCCCAAGGGGTAGAACAATTGTCCTCATTTTGGGGAAAAATTCCTTCCTGACCCAATCTGGCAATCAGAAAATCCTGGATAAATCCCCCTCTCCTGAATCCAAATCACTATAATTTTATATTTTCCCTCCAAAAAATGCATCCAAAACCCTTTTTGAACTCGGTTATTAAATTTCCCATGACCAGCCCTCGGCAAAATTCCAAGTCCCTCTCTTACATAAAAAATCCCTTTCTATTTTAAGTGAATTTCGTTCCTCAAACGTAAGGAGCCCCTTGTTTAGATACACCCTTGTATAAATAAATCGGGGAGAAATCTTTTTGACCTTTGATGTTTTTAAACATTTTATTATTCCCCCGAAGCCTTCTTTTCTCTAAACTAAAAAAACCCTAACTTGCCAATTTTTCTGTGTACGTAGTCCACCCAGTTTTTTTTATTTTTTGTTGCCCCCCTTTGTCCCTTTTAAGCTCTACAATGTCTTTCCCTGTGACGGTGCCCAAAACTGAAACAAAATATTCCAGTGTGGTCAAACCCATGACTTGTTAAGGGGAGAATAATTTCCTCGTGCATCAGCCCCTTTTAATAAAACCCCCAGATCCTATTTGCTTTTGGCTGCTGGCCTGACAGGGCTCTACAAAAAGTTTACTGTCCAGCAGGACCCCCAACCCTTCTCCATGTACTTTTCCCCAGTGTTTTTTCCATTTAACAGTAACATGTAATGGTTTCTCTTCCCCGTGAAAAACCTTTGCATTTATCAATTTAAACCTCTCTGATTCCCTCCCCGGCCTCCAATTACCCAGACCCCTTTGTAAAACATATTTCCTCTATTTGTTTTTATTTTTACAGAATTTGTATCATCTCAAAGACTAAATTTTCTATTTGTTTTCCCCTTTTAAAAAAGATCTTTAAATGAAAATGTTAAAGGGGATAGGGGGCCCAATACTGCCCTTGGGGTACCCCATAGTAACAGCGATCCAGTCTGAGTAGTCCGAATTACACCCCCTTTTTTTTTTATCGTGAGCCAGTTACTTACCCCCCCTTGCACACTTTTCCCATCCAACATCTCTTTTATTTACCAACCTTTTTGTGGCCCCCGTATCAAATGCTTTTGAAAAATCTAGATATATGACATCCATGCCTACCCCGATCCAGCCCAGCACTGACTCCCCATAGAAGCTGATGAGATTATCTGCAGGACCGATCCCTTTATGCCCTTGGAACGGGTTAACTTTTTTTTCATAGATACTCCCAAAACATCTCTGAAAAAACCTTTTAAACATTTTTCTACAACAGGGTTAAGCTTACTGGGGCCCATAGTTTTCCCGGATCACTTTTTTTACCCCCTTTTTGAAAATTGGCACCAAATTTTTCTAGCGCCAAAACCCTTTGGGAATCCCGTTATTAGACGTCCATGAAAATTAAGAAAAGGGCCTTCTATACATCCTTAACTCCTTTTGGGCACTGGGGTATCCACTGGGCCCTGGGGATTTGTTTTTTTAATCTTCCTAAGAAAGGGGCTGCACTTCTTCCTGGGTTAACAAAAAACTTTTTTAAATTGGAGTTTACCACATTCTCTGTTTAACAGGGAATCTCCCCCTCGGGAAATACAGGGAAAAAAAAAGTGTTTAATACGTTTGCTTTTTTCTCATGCCCCATGTCTCTCCCCATATTTTTCAAAGGGCCCAAAATTTCCGTTTTAATTTTTTTACTATTTATAAGTTTTAAAAAAAATTTTGGGGTTTGTTTTAAATTTCTTAGCAAAAAAATTCCTCCTTCTCCGCTTTGCTTCCTTTTTCTTTATTTACCACTTTATTTTTTTCCCTTTAGCTTCATAGTGCCTCTTCACTGCCCTCCTGTTTTAGTAGGTGAATCGCTTTCTTTTGTTTTTTATTGATCTTTTACATCCTGTTGTTGAACCACATTGGAGTTTTTCCTGTTTCTAATTTTTTTGATTACCATAAGGTATGTACCTCTCACAGTGGTAGCCTAGGATGTTTTTAAAAATATCCCATTTATTAATAGTTCTGCCATATTTTTTTTTTTTAAACAAAATCAAGTTTATTTTTGGAAGACATGTAAGAATAACAGCGTTTGTATAAAAAAGACAGTACAAACATAAAAGCCGGGTGCAAATAAATGAACAGTAGTCCTAAGCTCAGATACACAAAATTACTATATCATTAATAAGGACCATATCTAATGACTATACAAAGTGTAATCTGGTCACAATTTTGAAGCAATATAATTTGGCACAGTACATAGTTAAAATTGATTGACATACACAATATCAACTAAAAAATAAAAATGATAAACAAAACAAACAAAACATAACAACAGTGTGTGCGTGTTGCATCCATTTACAATCCTAGTGGGGGGATCTTCAAATTATAAGTTCTTAATTAGTTTGAGAAGGACTATCAGATGACAGCTCAGGGTAGGAAACAACTTCGCTGGTGTTGGATGGGGCGAGTATCAAAACCATGGCTCACACAACAATACTACACGGCTAGGTGCTACTAAGCACATTTTAGTCCATATAGGGGATTGCCAGAAGGTGTACGCGTTGGAGTCAATCCAATCCTGCAGATCCTGACAAACTTGTCAGGGCATCCCTCGATGTAGAGTAAATATATTTTTTATAGGCAGAGAGTTAGTATTCACAGCGTTTATCCAGTCTATGCACCGAAGGGGATATAGGAGGACAGCCAGTGCGGGCCTAATATTTTCCTGCAATAAACAGGATTCTGTTGGACATATAGGGTCACTGAGTGATGGGTACTCCTCAGGGTCCAGATATAGCAGACTGGGTCTTGGTCATCAGGTCGGGGGAAAGCCCATTTTATCATTTAAAAAACCTGAGAATTTGTCAATTGCCAAAAACCCCGAATTTTAGGGCAAGCCACAAAAAGTGGAAATAGGTTGCCCTGCACAAAAGGACATTTTGGACAAACATCCGGAATATTCTGGCTTAAATTTATGTAGTCTGGTGGTAGTATAAATAATTTGCTACGGCTGTAAATATTACATATTGGGTTACCCTCTCTCCAATATTTTTGGGACACCAATTTGGGGGTCTGCAAAGCACTGCCCACTGGTCATCCGTTATTGGGTCTAGTCTCTTACCAAGTATTTTCTTCGCCTGAAATGGGTCACATATCCTTCTTCCGCAAGAACAGCGCGCATAAAAAAAAACTGTAATCAATCCGCGTTGGAGGGGGAGAAAGCAGCAAGGGGGGTAAGGGGAATTCTCGTAAAGTAATTTGGAGTAGTCTGAAACTGCGCTTGCAGGGCGTGCCTTAGCTAGGAGATAATGAAAGAAAAGCGTGTTGGAATGTTGATTTCCTCCTGCGAGATCCTGTGTACGTCCATAAGTGTCAAATCTTATATATCCTGGGATTTATTACACAAACCCCTCTCCCCTCGCCATATAGTGGTAATTCAGAGTGAGACGCTCCTGCAGATTGCGTTATTATTCCAGAGATGGTGATATGATCTACTCCCGTACTATATAGTACGGATCTTTCACTTGCTTCCATATAGAAGACATTGCACTGAGAATAAGCGGGCAATTGGCATCGATGGGCGGGTCTAAGTTGTTGCTGAAAAGAGAAAATGAAACGGTTGCCAAATTCACCGGGTTCCAGGGTTGATTAACAGCTCCATGACCCTAGGTGATCTAAGTGTATGGCCAATTCTGACCAAATGAGAAAGCTGGGCTGCCATTAAAAAGTGCGTAAATCCGGGAGGGGGCACCTCCCAGATCCCTGGGGTGCTGTCAGAACATGTTATAGAGAGGCGGGGGGCCCCTACCATTATTCCATATAAAGGAAATTATAATGGAAATTTCAAAGCTCGGAACAAGAGGAAGTTAAGGTATATCGGAGACCTGGATAAGGATATACTGAATTGTAGGGTAAAAAAAAGGATCATCTCTGACCTAACTTATCCTGGCCATAAGAGATAGAGTGCAAGCCTACTCCATCCTTGAATCTTATCGGAGATGCACCAAAGCGGGGCGATTTTAAATCATAGAACTCCGCCGGGGGATGGGGTCTAGATATATTATAACCCCAAATATGTGAATACTGAGATGACCAATGCAACGGCAGGACTGTAATGTACTCCGTGTTTAATGGGCAAAAGAGTCTAAGGGCATTAGGTGAGATTTGCCACTTGACCTGCAGACCTGAATATTGTCACCCCCTAAATGTATTAAAAACATTTAGAGCTCTGGGGAGTGAGGTCTCTTGCGTTCTGCAAATACAATAGGGCATCATCTGCATATATAAACTAATCTTTTCATCGCATTGTTCCCATTGCAAAAACTAATTGAATGTTCGAGTATGCTCGTACATAGGCTGCTAAAGGCTCAATGCCATGGCAAATAAAATGGGGATAGGGGACATCCCTGCATGGTACACCCTTAGCAGATGACAGCAATCCGATATGAGGCCTTTTACTCTAAACTTTGGCGAACGCTGGCTGGTTGTTACAGGAGCTTAAACCCATGAGATAAAGGATGGACCCGTAACCAAACTTATGTAGGTCTAAAACCACAAGTAGTTCCACTCTAACGAGGCAAAGGCTTGTTTGTGTCTAGGGACACACCAGTATCCTAGTCCTACATTTAGAAATGGGGAGCCTGCATGTTCTTATTAGAGACGGCGCAAGGTTCATGGCCGTGTGCTTGCCGGGCATACAACCCTGATTGATCTGCAATGCACCGAGGGGAGAATGACGGAGTTGAGGCGGAGGCCAAAAACTTTGGCAGTATCTTGACTCTGTCTGCTGGAGGGATATCGGTCTATATGATCATGAGCACAAACAGGGTCCCTTACCAGGCTTGGGGATTACGACAATTAATGGCCTCACAGCATCGAGGAAGTGAGTAATGACGCCGTCATTTGCCTAATTATACAGTCAGAGTAACTGCGGGCAAGAATCAGGATCTGCTTATAAATTTCTATTGGTAAACCCGTCTGTTCCCGGGGTTTGGTCATTTTTAAATGGATGGAAATTAGCTATCTGAATCTCTAGGGGGTCCGAGGTGATAGGGGCTTCACAAAACTTGAACCAATGCTCCACAGTAAGGAGGCAGTTCTTCCTCCTTTAGATTATCCCCAGTATCTCCACCTCAGAGACCCGAAGTGAGGACATCATTCTGGTCTGCATAGAACATACGAAAGGCTACCGCCACACCTGTGTTGGGTTTGAATTTTGACCCATTTGGGCTGCTTCAAGCAGGTGAATTATGGGGGTTCTTGAGACCTCTTTGCAAGCAGGCCAGTAGTTTTCCACAATCTTTCACCTTCTTCAAAAAATGGACTGCTAGTGAAAAAAGTGGCCGAGACTCCCGTTCGCCAACAAGTGTGTATATAATTTCTGCTGCAAATCGCCAACCTGACTTATTCTCCTCAGACGGTCCCTGATATAAGCCAGTTCCGCCCTTGCCACATCTTGTGCCAACAATAAGCTCTTTGCTGCTTAGGAGCGCTTTTAATCGGCAAACAGCCACATGGACAGATCTTCCTCTAACATGACGCTTTATTAAATGCGTCCTAATTGACAAAAGAGGAAGGTTTGGTATTTCATTAATCAAAAATATTCCTCCACTTAACACAATGTGGGGCAAATGGCGGAAGGAGCTGTAAACCAAGTAGGGTTAAAGCGCACATGATTTAGGTCTGACAAGGTACCGCCAGGCCAGGCGGAGTATCCTAGGGGAATGATCGACACCGAGGTGATAAAATATTTACTTCTCACGCAACCAAAGGGTAGGAGTTGCCTATTCTCCAGGGCCAAATCTATTCTAGATAGCGCTTATTTCCCGGCGAAAACAGGAGTTTTGGGAGGATCAGTAGGGTGGACTGATCGCTGGCATCGACTATGGCCCACTGCGGCCCTACCGCATCTTAAAGGGCGTGAGGGGGAGCCTAGACCCAGGCCAAAATGCCGTGCCCCGTGTTTAAATACTATCTTGTCTGTATCCCAGGTCGTGTTAAAATCCCCCCCCAGCCAACAAAATTGACGTGTCAATGGCCACCTTAAAAATGAAACAGCAATTGCTAAATGAATAACTCCATCTGGAAAGGGGGGGGGCATATAAGTATTTTTTCAAAATTAATGGCTTATTTTCAATCATAAAATCATATACTAGACTATACCTCCATGTTTATCAATATCTTTGGATATACAGACGGAAAGGTACATTTTTTACGAATAATATAGGCTATCACTCTTGCATGTGGGAATATTCAGAGTGATAGATTAGATCCATCCCACCCATACGGTTACGTAAAAACTGCGGGTCTTAGGGCCGACAAGGGATGCGTCTCCTGGAGACATAGTACATTCTACCATATAAGATTTAATTAACCCGCATCACAGATTGCAGATTAATGGGTTCATTAAGTCCCTCACGTTCCATGAGGTGAATGTTTTAAGAAAGCAATGTGTTTTTCCAAAAAAAGGAATACCTAGGTTGCCGCAGGGGTCCCCTCATACACCCAAAACTCCAAGGTACGTCACACCCTCCAGTAATACCCAGAACTAACATCATTTGGAATCACGCAACACCTGCAGTTGTAACCCCAAGAAAACAATTTCCCACAACATATACAGTCCCCAATTACTGGATATATGACCCAAACTCCAACCATAATATAACCTGCAAGAGGCGAAAGTACGCCTAACGTAAGAGCTAACAGCTGCCGGTGCCGATCAGGCAGCGCCTAGAAATCAGTATAATAATAGCAAATATGTGAGAGGAAAAAACCCCCAGGTGATAGAACAGTACTTTGTAGAATAGATCGTATATATGTTCAGAACATTGGGAACAAGAGGGAAGACAGGGACGCGGGGAAAAGGGAAGGGAGGACGGAACGGGAAGGGGAGAGGGGGAGGGGGGGGAGGGGGGAAGGGCAGAGAAAAAGGGAAGGCTCACAGACACATGTAAAAAGTAACCAACAGTGATTGAACTCTGAATCACAGTATGACAATATCAAGGCAACATCAGTAGTGAACCTTTAAGGAAAGAAACAGCAAAAGGATACTGCTAAGGGGAGAAGAATGAATCCCCTAATGGTCACGAGGACCACGTAAGGTCGCCTCCGGATGCTTATCTAGCCAGTCTTGTGCTGGTCACAGGAGTGCTGTTCAAAGAATGGGGTTCTATCCCCAACCTGAAACCCGAAGTCTGCAGGGTAAAGCATAGCGTACTTCAAGGCCCCGCTCACGAAGCTTGCCTTTGCTGTAGATAATGAGCCCTTTTCTCTGGATTTCCATTGAAAAGTCCAGGATAACTTGTAGTTGAAACATTTTCATAGGGATTGGGCCCTTTCTAACGTGTAAGTAGCGAGTAAGGTGTCGCGGTCCCGATAGTTCAAGAATTTGTTGCATTAAAAGTACGTGGGGAGGAGCCCAGGTGGAGGTGGCTTTTTGGCATAATGCGGTGAGCGCGCTCCACCGCAAAAACATTACTGAGAAGCTCTCCTGCCAAATTTCATCAATCAAAAGTGTATCGAGATAGGCCTAGGGTCTAGTGCCATCCGCCCCATCAGGGAGGACACCAATAAATTCAGGTTACATCTTCTGAGGCGGTTTTCTTGGTCATCAACCTGCTGGCCGCAAGCGAAGAACTTGAGCTGTGACGTCGGCAATTTTAAAGCTACTACTGGATTGGCCGGTCACTCAGGCGTCTCACTCTATGTCCTCAACTTCTGTAACACGCTCACGCAATACTTGCAGTGTGAGTAGGAAGGGAGATGTCTACCTTAATTTCGTCAATCTGTGTGGAGAGTGTGGTTTGACAGGTGTGGATGGCCTTTCATTACCCTTTTGGGTATTCCTAAACTGGAGGTCTCCTGCGTAAGTGGTTGGTTGTCTTTAGACTGAGCATTTGGAGAAGAGGAAGAAGACTTGTAGCATCAGGTGGCCCCGTTCTGCGAGGTAGCCCAGGCTTTCTCCACCGACATCTGGTTGTTTCTTGGGTGGCATGACCGGCGAGTTACTAAGCACCGTAGAAACAAGTGCGAGGAAATTGTATGTCTGTCTATCCTCTAAATGGCGCCACTCAATCTGCACCGCAGCTCATCTAACAGTGTAACATCTGGAAAGTCTAGTCACCCTTCAACAGCTGGAATCAGGGTACTTAGAAGAGTAATACGGAGCGTAGATCAGAAAGTACTGCTTGGGTAAACATACGAGCTGCTTAGGGGTATCAGTCCAAAACAACTGGGAGGTGACAGCCAGATGGCATGAGGCCAATAAGACAGGAGATGTTCAACATGAGCCAGTAGTTATTTCTTCTCGCCTGCCCTCCTTGTAATGCCACACAGGGGTAGAAGAGACCACGTAGTGAAAGTTCTTATGGTGAAGCACAGAGATATAATGGGGCACTTGATGAGGTATTTAGTTTCCCGATATTGTACTCCTGCAGTGAGGTGGCCCCAGATTTGCAGTTGATCAGAGGCAGATGGGGATGGTAGGAATGTGTCACTCACTGGCTTCCTTTACAGTTCGTTCTTGTCCCTGTTACAGGAACCCGGTGCCTCAAGTGCAGCCAGTCTGTTTTACCTCTGCTGCCCTCACTGTTGAATCTAGCAATGGATGCAACACGCAGCACACGCCAGCAGAGGGCAAGCACAATGGCGGACCCACCGTGGCCCGGGGGGAGCAAGGTTCTCTCCTCAGCGCTTCCGCTCGGTCCGTGGCGCCGCTCCAAGTCTCCCGCCGTCACCCTCCACACTGACACACTCTCCGCAGCTGCGGTGTCTTCCGGGTGTGAACGTGAGCACTCGCAGAGATGCCTTCACTCCGCACCTCTACACCGCCCACGGCAGGGGGTATAGACTCCGCTCCAGCGGTCCTCACAGGTCCGGGATAGCCGTAGGTCCACCCGGTTTCCCCCCGCACTTTTCCCCTAGGCGCTTTTTGGAAAAGTAGACGCGCCGGGGTTTCAAGATGGGGGGCCCTTTTAAGTGCCCAAGCCGGGGGTCCCCTCAGGTTGCGGGCGCTTTCCCCAAACCCCCAGGCAAACGGGTTCTCCCGGGGTGTTTTCCTCAGAGAGGATTGGGGAGGATCAGGGATATGGCGGATTAAGAAGAATCTGCCTGGATTGCTGGATTTGCAACACACCCCAAACCACAAGGGCTGCCAGGCCCCCCCCCCAGTTCGCCATATTTAAACAATTGTCCCAGCAATACGTTTGGGGGCCCCCAAGCAAATAAAATTACCCTTTCCAAAAAATTCAGTTTTTTTGTGGTCTTGAAAAAAAACTTATTGAAGGAAAAACGGAAAATTTTATTTTTTAGGGTCATATTCCCTGGGTCCCCCTCAATGAATTGTTATCTTATTTATTAGTTAATATTGGGTTAAAAAGACTTTTCTATCGGTTCCTGCCCATTTGGCAAAGGTAATTATCTTTATTTTTGAAAAAAAACCTGTTTTTTATGAGAGCTAAAACTTCAGATTTCCAATTGATTTTGGAATTTAAAAGTCCCCCATAATAATAACCCTTTCTGTTTAGCCGCCTCTTTTTTCCCTGGGGGAAACATTTTCCAGGGGGTTTGTTTTTTTTGGGGGCCTTTTCAGACCCTTAGTATTATTTTGTTATGTTCCCCCCATGAAAAATTTACCATAATGCCCAATGTTTCATTCCTTACCATATCTTCCGCATTTTTGGTTCAACGGATTTTACATAGGGGAAGACCCTCCCCCCCTTTTTCTTTGATCTTTTAAATGAGTAACCCGCAATTTAAACCCGCCCCTGCTCTGTCCCCATTCCCATTATCCCCACTATGTCAATTTTTCTTCAATTAAACCATTTCATTATTTTTGTTGGTAAATCCTGGCTTGGTCAGTGAAAATTTAAGATTTTTCAGTTTTTTTTTCCTTTCCCCCCTATTTTTTATTATTGAAACACCCCCCCCCCCCACTCCCCCCCCTGTTTTTTTTTCCTAACCCCCACTCTCATCTTCATATCTTCATGTTTTGTATTTACCCCCCCCCCATCCCTTTTTTTTAATATTCCCCAACTTCCTGGTTTTTTGCCCCCAATACGCTGACCCCTTCCCTTTTGGTGAGCCCATCCCTAGGAAGAGTTTGTACCCAAGACAAATTTCCCCATTCTAAAAAAACCCCAAACCCCCTTTTTCCCTACACCTTTTTGAGCCACTTTTTCACTTCTCTTTTCCCCGCGCCTTCGGGTGTGGGCTTGGAAAAGGTAAATTTCTAAAAATTTTTTTCCTTGGAGGGCCCTTGCCTGGTTTTTTGGGCCAAAGCCCCCGAAATCTTTTTTTGGGGGAAAATCCCCCTCCTCAACTTTTCATTGGTGCAAGGGGGCCCCGACAGGGGTTTTCCCCCAGCCCCCCCAGCAATCTGTCAACCCGACCCGCGAAATTTCAAACCCCGGGGCCCCAGGAAAAACAACCATGTTCCGCCCCAGTCTTTTGGTTTGTGTTTTCCCCCAATAATTGATCCCCAACTATGCCCCTGTCTAGCCTGACCGCCCCCCTATTCCCATCTTTCTGGGGCAACAGGAGTGGGCTTGTGCAGCAATGCTATTTCGAACCGACATCCCCCTCCGCCAATCTTGCAAATTTTTTGGGGTTTAACGTTTAGGACTAGCCTCCCCGACACTCTTCCCTGCCTTCTTTCTTTTGTACCCTCCAGTGCCTTAAGTTTCATCCATCTACCACCCTCCCCTATCAACCCGCGAGTGTTGTCATTGGGCACCCGGCCCTTTTCCCAAGTTGCAAAGGATTCAGTGTGCCCTTGCTATTTAGATCCAGGACCGGGTTCTAAATGCAGTGTGCAACTCTTGACCGCGTTCTCCTGAACTTTTGTCAAGGGGGTACTTGAAGGTTTTAAATGGAAGATTTTAAAAAAATGGAACTCTGGGGATGTTCCAAAAGATATTTGAAAAATTTTTTAAAAATAAGTTAAAACGTCCCCCCAAAAATCCCCAAATCTAAAATCCTTTAATCTAAAATTCCCCCCCTTAAAAGAAAAAAAACACTTTAAAGACAACATCGCAAGATATTTCCTCGCTCAAAATGCTCACTTTAAACCTTCCCCCCTGTGTTTGGCTGTACTGCAAATCTCTTCGAGAAAAGGGTATATTAATATATTTCTGTCCCCTGACTTTAATAGGACGTTTTTAGTCCTGTGTGACCAGGAAGAATTTTTCTTGGGGAGGAGGGGGTTTTAGAGCTGTGAATTCCCTTTTTGACGGTGGTTTTGTTTATCATTAATGGGGTTTTTTCAGTTTGACCCCCCTTGTGTTAATAAAGAACCACTGCGGGGAAATTTTATCTATGGAGGGAAGTGCGATGTTATTACGTTTGTGGCCAAAGTGAAAACTGCAGGGTTAAGAATTTAAAAAATATTTAAAATGAATCGAAAATTAAAATAAAAAAATTTCCAAAAAAATTTTTAAAAAATGTTTTTAACATAAAACGGGGTTTAAAAAAAGCATTTTTGATGCCTTCCCCTTAAAATTTAACCCCTGGAGTAAAATTTGGGAAAAGTTTGAGCAACCAAAAAACCCCTTTGTGCGTGTTACAATGAGTGTATTTTCGGTACACGCAAGAGAAAAACTTGTAATTAACCTTCGGTTAGAATTTTGTCAGGAAAATGTCTTATTTGGGGG
>JAODAL010080956.1:0-12066 GCA_025379985.1 Phyllomedusa bahiana | reverse complement strand
AAATAATAAACAAGTGACTGGGGTTCTGGAGAAGGGGCATTTATTCTGATTGCCAGATTGGAGTCAGGAAGGAATTTTTTCCCAAAAATAAGATCAATTGGCTTTTACCTCATGGAGGTTTTTGTCTTCCTCTGGATCAACACTATTGGACAGTAGGCTGAACTGGATGGATGTCTGTCTTTTTTCAGCTTTACAAACTATGTAACTATATGCACCTATAGTAATAGAACTACCGTAAAATGTTATATGCAAAACAAGATCGTTATTTGAATTTTTTTTTTTTAAAGTAGAAAACACAAGAAAAAAATAGTAAAAAAAGTAAAAAAAATTATGAAAATAGTCCTGCAAAGAATTTATCAGTAAGACCCACCACTCATGTTTATACATATCAGAACCCAAGGAAGATTACCCACTCTGCAACAGTAATAACATGTATATAAATTTACAAATGTAGACATAACCCAAGAGACTTGCAGCTGTAATCGCAGCAAAAGGGGGCGCTACAAAGTATTAACTTAAGGGGGCCGAATAGCCGAATAATTTTGCACGCCCCACTTTTCAGGGGTTTTTTTAAATCTTTTTTACAAAAGTTTAAAATATCCAATAAATTTTGTTCCAATTCAAAATTATGTCCCACTTGTTGTTGTTTCTTCACAAAAAAAATTTAAATTTTATATCTTTATCTTTGAAGCCTGAAATGTGGCAAAAGGTTGAAAAGTTCAATGGGGGCCAAATACTTTCGTAAGGCACTGTAAATACCCGACCTTAAAGGGGTTTTGCCAGGACGTGCCTTATCTGCTAAGAAGCAAATGTAAACAAGCCATGCTGAGCTGAGAGAGAGAGACTGCCAGAGCACAGAGCCATGCATAAGGGATCGTATGCAATGTTCACTCAAATAATCACAGTACAACTAGGGGATTCTGTATACAAAAGACAACATATTTCTACCCGGTGCCTTGAAAGCTCCTTCAGCCTCTTGAGGGCTCGTTCATGTTCCCTGTCATCAGATAAAGCAGGGATCTACTCAAATAATCACACTACAACTAGTGGATTCTGTATACAAAACACAACATATTTCTACCCGGTGCCTTGAAAGCTTCTTCAGCTCCCTCTCATCAGATAAGAAGTGTGCTCTGTGCAAGCCCGGCCAGCAGCTCGTGTCACTCTGCCTGGTCGTATCTAATGCAAGCTTTTAAGTAACTAAGGGCAGGTAAGGCAGCCTGTAGCTCTCTCAGGCTGCAATTTTTGTAATCACATATATTTAGAAAAGTGATTAAATGCCCATTTTGGAGGAACCCACGTCAACATTACATCGTGGCAAAACCCCTTTAAGTAGAATAGATAGCAGATGGTAATGCTCACATAGATAGAGGGTAGAGACTGCAGATACTGTACACACCCCAACATGCATTTCGGTTTGCGCTTTGTAACTATGTGACAGTATGACTTTCCTCCTGAGATCTCCTCTATTTGGTTCTCATCTCCACCCACTAGATTTCCTCTGTGGAGATTTCTTACTTGGAAATGACATTTGCAATGTCCTTCCAAGGGTCATAGAGCCACATCACGGAGTGCTGAACATTGGATATGCCATGAATGGCCGGTTGGGAATGGGAAAGAGTAATACACTGATAAATATGGGAGACATTTCAAGTACATTTCTTTCCAACATTCCCACTTCTGCAGGACATAATAACACGTGAGCCCGATTATCAGGATATCGCTCATTGGATCCAGCAGGACTTGATCCCAGTGTTGATAGAATCAGCTCCTTCCTGGAAACTGGAATTTTGTGCAACTATTAATTGGAAGTTTTCTGAAAACCGTTGACATCCAATTGACACCATTGAACTTTTCTGAGGTGTCTACGGCTCTAGCACAGTTTTCGAATGGAAGAACTTTGCCCATAACGCCCCTTGCATGACCTGCTCTGCCTCACACTCCCCGCACTTCTACATATTTTAATTAATACTAAACACCCTTTCAAGCCCTCTGTCTAATTCCTCCTGGTAATTGAGAATTGAGTAAAAGTAGACGATCCAATATGTTGGCCTCACAGGGCACAATCTGCAAAGACATTATCACCTTGTTAGACACTGAAGGCGGAAGAGCAACAAAAACAGTTCGCTCCACTGCGTGTTATAAAGAGAGCAAGCTTAGGGAATGTACAATTTCACCATGATGAAATCATGCTCTATTTAGTTCATTAAAGCAATGTCTTTGTGCTCCGATCGGTATCATGCAGCGGAAGTGATGTCCAATTACACCACAGATAAGCACGAATCTGACATGTCTCTTCTCCGAGACGCTCAAGTACATACTCGGTTCATGTCTTCACTGAAATGAGCAGGAGAGACAAGTAATGCAAACAATTTATAGTGTCACCAAATATTTCATCTCTGCTTAATCACTTACTCATGATTATTACACCAACTATCAATACATCAGGAGATAGATAGAGCGATAGATAGATAGATAGATAGATAGATAGATAGTATATGAGATAGATAGTGATATGAGATAGATAGATAGATATGAGATTAGATAGAAAGATAGATAGATAGATAGATAGATAGATAGATAGATAGATAGATAGATAGATAGAGATATGGGATAGATATATATGAGGTAGGGATAAATAGATATGATATAGATTGATAGATATGAGACAGATAAAAAATAGATAGATAGATGGGTGAAAAGATAGATAGATAGATAGATAGATAGATAGATAGATAGATATGAGATAGATATGAGACAGATAGATAGACAGATATGAGGTAGATAGATGATAACATGAGATAGATTAGATAGATAGATATAAGATAGATAGATAGATAGATAGATAGATAGATAGATAGATAGATAGATGATAGATATGAGTAGATAGATAAAATATGAGGTAGATAGATAGATAGATGGATATGAGATTGATAGATAGATAGATAGTTAGATATGAGATAGATAGATAGATAGATAGATAGATAGATAGATAGGTGAAAGATAGACAGACAGACAGACAGACAGACAGATAGATAGATAGATAGATAGATAGATAGATAGATAGATAGATAGATAGATAGATAGATAGATAGATATTGGGGGAGGGATAAATAGATATGATATAGATTGATAGATATGAGACAGATAAAAATAGATAGATAGATATTAGGTAATAGATAGATAGATGGATAGATAGATACTAGATAGATAGATAGATATGAGATGGATAGATGGATGGATATGAGGTAGGTAGATGGATAGATGGATAGATAGATAGATGGATAGGTAGATAGATAGATATGAGGTAGATGGATAGATATGTGATAGATAGATAGATAGATATGAGGTAGATAGATAGATAGATAGATAGATAGAGATAAATAGAGAGAGATAGGGGATAGATAGATACTAGCAAGATACCAAGTGCTTGTACCACAAAGGCTGAT
Source organism: Phyllomedusa bahiana (assembly GCA_025379985.1). Lineage (NCBI taxonomy): Eukaryota > Metazoa > Chordata > Amphibia > Anura > Hylidae > Phyllomedusa > Phyllomedusa bahiana. The sequence continues at coordinate 8,617 of JAODAL010080956.1, read as the reverse complement.
TCAATCATTTGGAACTTTCCTGTTAAATAAAGTTGATTACATTTTTTGAGATTGTGACTTGTTTCCTCCAAGGCAAACACAACACAATATCAGCAGCTCTACAAAGGAATTTTTTGGAAGAGCATTTCTGCTAGTTTGGAATATATGAAAATTTTAAGGTTCTTGGTGTAAATTTTTAATCAAAACTGTAAAAGCCCAACTACCATCGGCAAGGCAACCTCACTCCAGGTGGGAACCTACGCTATATGTTACCTCCACATTTCAGGGAGAGAAGGTTCCACCTATAACCTGATCTGATTAATAAGCCTGTGCATGTGGGTGGAGTCCGCCCATCAAAAATGTAAACTAAGAACCTCCAAGTTTTCATGTATTCCAAAGTAGCAGAAATGCGTTTCCCAAAAATTCCTATTTCCCCTTTGACTGTTTTTAGTTCTTGCAGAGCTGCTGATATTGTGTTGTGTTTGCATTGCTTTTGGCTGCTACACCGGCGTGCACCTATACATTTATTTTTCAAAATGGATGTGCCGACCATATTTTGTTTATTCCAAGTTCTTCACACATTACATGTTCTCTATAGGGGCTACCATGTGAGCAAACAAGAAACTAGAACACTTACAATCACCATGAGGATGGGACAGAGGGACAAGTACTGCTCCTTGCAGGTGGTTAGAAGCACAATCATAGCTACAGGAGAGGGAAGAAACTGCAGTCCCACCCTGGGATCAAGTACTTTAGGGATCCCCCAGAGACCCTTAGGTCTCACAAGAAGACACCAGTGTTATAAGTAGCAAAAAAGGTGGTCTTTGTTGCAGAATTTGTATTGCAGCCCATGAGTTTCCAGATGGTAGGTGGTGGGTCTCTCATACAGATTGTGCATTGGGGTCCAAGACCTTCAAGATGGTGGGTGGTGGGTCTCTGTTGCAGAATTTGCATTGGAACCCATGAGCTTCCAGATGTACAGATTGTGCATTGGGGCCCAAGACCTTCAAGGTGGCGTATGGTGGGTCTCTGTTGCAGAATTTGCATTGGAGCTCATGAGCTTCCAGATGTACAGATATTGCACTGGGGCACAAAGCCTTCAAGATGGAATATGCTGGCTCTATGTTGAAGAATTTACATTGGATCCAATGAGATTCCAGATTGTAGGTGGTGGGTCTCTGATACAGATTGTGCATTGGGGCCCAAGATCATCAAAGTGGCATATGGTGGGTGTCTGTTGCAGAATTTGCATTGGAACCCATGAGCTTCCAGATGGTAGGTGGTGGGTCTCAGACTGTGCATTGTGACCCTAGAGCTTTCATAAGAGAGATGGTGGTTTTCTGGTGACATATTTTAAATTAGGTCCCCATAGATTGAAGATGGTAGGAGATGTTACACATTTTGTATTTGAGCCCAGAAGCTTAAAGGGGTTTTCTCACCATGCTGTTTCGCTGAGTCATTCTTTGATCTTTGGGCTGTGGGTGGTTCTATGGCAGTGATTAGCATATTTATCTTCTCTATAACTAGTTGAGACATAACAAAGACGTAAGTGTTGGAAATTGAATCTTTAGTAAACAAAGTTACAAGTGCTCTGAGGAGGAAAAATAAAAGCTTATCTTGTTAGAGATAATGACTCTGCTCCTACAGTGAACACCAACCATATAGCATAGAGGGCATCCAGAGAAACCTGTGTACACTCAGAGCAGATAAAATCTCTCTTATCTCATGACCAGGGCAACATCAAACCAGTAATGTGTTTAGAAAAAGTTTTCAATTTCCTGTTCCCACATGTTAAAACCCCTTTAAAGATGGTAGGCAGTGTGTCTATCTAACAGATTTTTAATTGGAATCCATGAGCTCAGGGCCGGGACAACGTGTAGGCGGAGGTAGGCGATAGTCTAGGGCGCTACCTCTGCCTGTCACGTGGGGGACGCTGCGCCGCACATAGACTGTCACAGTCCGTGTGTGTGTGTTTAATACGTTCCTTGCCATGCGCCGCGGCTGCGCCTGCAGCAGCACAGCTCAGTCTCTCTTCCAGCTGCTGCTTGAGCGGCCCGCCCCGCCCTCCGCCCTCTCTGTCCCCCTCCCCCCCTCTGCTGCGCGGCGCCGTCGTCTGCGGAGCACATGACTACAGGCGCCGCGCAGCTACGTCAGTGCCTCAGTCTGGAGTGATCTTCCTGCATGTTGGAGACTGAGCCTGGCGCCTGCCCTGAGGTACCTTAACCTTATGTGATGTCGTCCGGTCCGACGTTGGTTCTCTCCCATGCGGCGCTGTGGTGGTCACGGAGGTAGAGCCAGGCCCGGACTAATCAGAGAGAGTCTGACTGCCCGACTCAGTACCTCCTGCAATGTGCCATGGCTGGCTGCAGACTTCTGCTAGCTCCAGAGGTCACTGGAAGGGGCAGCAGAGGCTGTTCCTTCGATAAAAGTTTCTCCTTCCTCATCATAAGGGTCCTTTTATTCCATGCAGGGCATGCATATTCTCATTTTCTCTCTCTTTCTCTCTCTCTCTCTCTCTCCCAGCCGAGCTCTGCACTGCCCAATCTGCCCAGCCGAGCTCTCCACTGCCCAATCTGCCCAGCCGAGCTCTGCACTGCCCAACTGAGCTCTGCACTGCCCAATCTGCCCAGCCGAGCTCTGCACTGCCCAGCCGAGCTCTGCCCAATCTGCACAGCCGAGCTCTGCACAGCACTCCCCCCCCACCATCTTCCCCAGCTTTAAAAATTTCCCGCACCTCCTTTATGACCCGCGTCCCCCCGCTTTCACAGCCCCAATTCACCTGCGATCCACACCTCCGTCATTGAATGTCAATTTTAAAGCAATCTGAAAGCCAAACGCAGAGAGTCTCAAAAGGCATCGCCGATCTCCCGTGGAACACGGCGCTTTTTTTCCTTGACTCAAGTGCCCAGGGGGCCCAAATGCTTGTCCCGGGCCCGCATGAGCTTCAAAAAATGGTAAGGGGGGGTCTTCAAGATTGTGCATTGGGGGCCCCGGATTTCAAGATTTGGGAATTTGTGAGTTTCCCTTTAAAATATCACACCTGGGCCCAAAGAGCTTTTTTGGGGGAGGAAAAGGGGCTCTGTTGCACATTTTGTATTGGGGCCCAAGAGTTGCAAGATATCCCTCTGGTAAGAAGTGTAAAGCAGCACTTGAAAGAGACACAATTTTTACCTTTGCTTCAGGACCACCTTCCCTCTTTGTGCAGGATTGCATATACAACTACTCACAAAAAGTTCGGGATATTTGAAATTTTCAGGATGAACATAAAATGTAATGACATTTCTTTTAAGTGAACTAAATAAGCCCATTTCTTCCCCTTTGATGCAAGTTAACCGTTTTTAGTGTTTCAATAACTTTTGCACAATTGCGATCTCTAACAAGGAGCTTAAAGGGGATGTATCGCTTCCTTAGTTTTGGCGATTCAACGTCTCAGTTCTCAACTCTGGAAATGCAGGGGCGTTTCTTTTTCCCCCCCCCAGTGGGTGACTCATCCCCCCCTTTACTGTGCATGTGGCTCCGAGACTCCCCCCCCCACCTTTTGAGCCACATGTCCCCTGGTCTTTCCCTAGCAGTCTTATTTTGTAAGAGCTGTATACATACCAAGGCTGATTCAATCTAGACTGAGCACTGACCTCTTCTTCTCTCACAGCTGGAGATACTCTATAACAGCACAGATTCTCCCTTGTATGCAGGAAGTTAGGCCCCGGGAAAAAACGTTATTTTTTTTCTCATTTGTAGAATCTTTGCAGTCTTTTTCTGCTGGGTTTTGAGAGAGAAAAGCTGGGGCCCCAAACTCTGATCAGGCAGGGATCGACACAAATTGTGCTTTTTCCTTTTGGGTTAACCCCTTCAGTGAATTCTGTTTTTCGGCGAATAAAGTGAAAATGTGCGGCCCCCTTACTTGAGTGAAGACACACTTGTAAATCGCCCAGGGGCTGTACAGAATTTAAAAAAGCTCTAGTAGTGAAATTCAAGGGGGGAGGGAAGGGGGATTCGCCGGACTGGATATCAGTGTAACAAAAACACAAGATAAGGAATATGTGAATCAAGACAGCTTTGCAAGACTCCAATTTTTAAAGTTGCTTGTTTTCACTGCCCCTTATTTTTGAAGCCATTTAAAAGAAATGATAAAACCCTTTAATTGGGGAAAAATCTTGAATCCTCAATAGTTTAGGGGAACAAGTGAACTGGGATTTAAAGATCCTCCTCATCTGCTGTTCCATTGTGAAATCATGAGACCAAGATAACACCTTATCGCAGGCTTCATCATTACCAAAGGGTCAACAGGATGCTCTCAGATGGAAGTGGCCAATGGCTTAAGTGTCCCGAGTGTCTCACAGGTTGTATCAGAGGGTACAAAAAGATGGGGAAAAGTCACAAAAGGGAAAGAAGTGGACGTCCTTTGGGGTCCATCACACACTGATAAGCGCTTCAAATGTAACCAAAGCCCTGCGGGCCAGATGATGAGAGCAAACTCCAGGCACGTTTAAAAGGGGGGTGAGGGCACCAAACAAGTTGGATGGCCACAGGGAAAAAGGGGAAACCCCCGGTGGGCCCCTGGGCATTAGACTAAATTGTCTTTTTAAAATGCATATACATTCTCAGAAGAGGGAGAAAAGCAGAGAAAGAGAGGTAAAAAGCAAAAGGCATAGTATAGGAGGTATGTACAGTCATTTACAGAAGCTGCAGGGTGGGCCCTTAAAATAAACTCCACTGGTGGGCCCATGAACAGATCAACTCATAGGCCCCTAGAATCAACTCCACCTGTAGGCCCAGGAACAGCTCAACTGGTGGGCCCCTAGAATCTTCTTTATATACAAAAGCCACATATATTAAAGTTTCAACCAAGACATAGGCACCATTAACAGGCCTCCATACCTGTATGTGAGAAGTCCAATAATATAGAAATGGGCCTCTTTTTCTTAAAACTTTACATAAACTTTATTCATATACTTCTTTAAAAGAATCAATTAGCCTGTATTCAACGCATAAATACAAAAATGGGGTACTTAGGATTCACTGCGATGGATCATCGTTCAGTCCAAGGAACTCGAAAGTCCATTTCCTACCCCCAGCAGGAGCTTGCTTTGGAGATGTCGGGCAGTCCGTGTCTATGCACGCAGCGATGTTTCGGGGAGACTCCTCCTCTTTCTCAAGCCCCCTAGAATCACCTCCACCTGTGGGCCCAGAAACAGCTCAACTCATAGGCCCCTTGAATCAACTCCACCTGTAGGCCCAGGAACAGCTCCACTGGTGGGCCCTGAGAATCAACTCCACCGGTGAGCCCAGGAACAACAACTGGTGGGCCCCTAGAATCAACTCCACCGTTCAGCCCAGGAACAGCTCAACTGGTGGGCCCCTAGAATCAACTACACCTGTGGGCCCTAGGAACCCCAGTCCGACACTGGCACCAAGTGTCATGTCTGACCATTGGTAACCATTGACATCAGTGTGGATTGCGTGCTTGATGACCTGACAACACCACCAGGTACCTACGCTGGACAAGGGACCAGTGCTCCTCAGTGCTGTTCATTGATGAAAGTTAACTCACTCTGAGCAGAAATGATGGCTGCCAATGATGCTGGAGACATCAGAGAGTGTGCGGTGTATCAGTCACAGATGAGCCTTTGGTGCTGATGGTGTTCCAGTGGGGGCAGGTGTCTAGTAAATACAGAACTTCTCTGTACTCTGTGAATGGTGCAGTGATGCCTCTATACCTGCAACAACATCATTCATCCAGTCATTACGCCTCTGGATGAACAACACAGGGCTCATCTCATCTTCATGGACGACAATTCTTCAGCTCGTCAAGGTCGCATCATTAAGGAACGGCTGTTGGAGACTCGGGAACCTCACATGGAGGGGCCTGCACTTTCTCCAGACCTGAAACCACTAGAAAACCTGTAGGAACAGCTGAGTCTCTGTACAGAAGCTCGTAACTGTACCCCTTAACCTCAATCACCTGAGGGCGCCCTTCAAGAATAGTGGGCTGCCGTGCCTCAGTAGTCAATAACTGGACTTGTGAACAGCGTGAGATGTCGTTGTCAAGCTGTAATTGATGCTCTAGGCCAGGGGTCCTCAACTCCAGTCCTCAGGGCCCACCAACAGGTCATATTTTCTGGCTTTCCTTAGCATTACACAGGTGACTTAATTATTGTCAGTTCATACTGTGGGAGATCCTGAAAACATGACCTATTTGTGGGCGTCGAGGATCGGAGTTGGGGAGCCCTGCTCTAGGCCACATGGCACGTTACGGAGACATGGACATTTCTGATGGTGTAGACCAGGGGTTCCCAAACTCCAGTCCTCACGCCCCACCAACAGGTCATGTTTTCTGGCTTTCCTTAGCATTGCACAGGGAATATAATTATTGTCGGTGCATTCTGTGGGATAGCTTGAAAACATGACCTGTTGGTGGAGCGGGAGGACTGGAGTTTGGGAACACCTGGTGTAGACCCTCCACTGGTGTTGGATTTTGTTTCATTCAATTGTTTGAGATGAGAAAATCCACATTGCTATGACTTAAAAAGATACAGGATAAAATATCACTGGGGCGGGAAATTTTTAGATTTTCCATAAATTTTACTCAAAAGCCAAATATCCCTAACATTTTGTGAGTAGTTTATGTAATCTATGGCTGCCAGAGGAGGATGGAGGGATCCATTGTGTCTCTTATAATGGTGCCATCTTTTTCTTCATAAATAAAAATGAATGAGACACAAGTTACTTTATTCTTCACCAGAAATGTGGACATTTTCCACTTGGAGGCTACAGGAATTCATACAGATACACTGGGACAGTTTGTGAATTTCATTGCAAAACCCTGAAATCTTGAGTTATTACTTAGTGTTTTGTGTGGAAGAAAATGCAAGTAAATAAATTCTACCTTTTGGGCTTGAAGGACAATTAAAAGACGAGCGCCTTCCCTCGTAAAGTATCCCGCTCCGTCTGCTGAATTGCTGGAAGTTAGCTCATACTTGTTTGCTTGTTAGGACTTCCCAGTCGTTAAGACATTAATCAGCTATGACAATGACTCACCGAGGGACGGATGATCTGTTGGGATGAACAATCCCGGGAAATTATTTGTCATTTTTCTTCCTAAGCTTATTTATTTCAGCATTGTACTTGAGAATTGTACTTTTTTTAAGCTTCTTTCAAGAAGGAATTTACTTTATTTCTGGCTCGGAGTCAAGCAGGGAACAATGAATCCTGTTCCTAATTTACAGTTCCCTATATATAAACTTCCTTTAATTTATCATCTGTTTTTCAGAGGAAAGGAATTCTTTTGTACCTTAAGGACAAGTGACATCAAGAATAATGTTTCCTATCGGTGCCTCAGGAATCGAGGGCTAAACTGTCAGGTTTCCTAAGCATTATGTCATGTGTCTGAATGGATTGCGCCTTAATTGGCGGCCGGTTAAAGAATGTCAAACTAAAGCCGTTATTAGCAAGAGAATTTGCATGGTACAGACGGGTATGTAAAACATCTCCAAAACACAGGGTCAATATTGTACTGCTCTCACCATGAAGACAAACTCCGAAAAGCAGACTATTAAAGCAAGTTTATGCCGAAAACCCAAATAAATTACAATGAGGCAAGTTAGTATCTTAGTTTTGTGCTAGTTATATACAATATACAGTGTTTATGTTTTTTTTAAATATTGTATTATATCATTCCATGCAACAACACTGTGAATCTGACACTTTGATACAATGTAAAGTAGTCACTGTACGGCTTGTATCACAGGGGAAATTTGGAGCCCTCAAAATAACTCAGCACAGCCATCAATGTCTAACCGCTGGCAACAAAAGTGAGGACACCCCCAAGTGATAACAAAAGTAAGTACACCCTTAAGTGACAGGAAAAGTGAGTACACCCCTAAGTGACAACAAAAGTGAGTACTCCCCTAAGTGACAACAAAAGTGAGTACACCCCTAAGTGACAACAAAAGTGAGGACACCCCTAAGTGTCCACAAAAGTGAGTACACCCCTAAGTGACAACAATAGTGAGTGCATCCCTAAGTAACAACAAAAGGGAGTGCACCCCTAAGTGAGGACACCCCTAAGTGAAAACAATAGTGAGTGCACCCCTAAGTGACAACAAAAAGGAGTGCACCCCTAAGTGACAACAATAGTGAGTGCACCCCTAAGTGACAACAAAAGTGAGTACACCCCTAAGTGACAACAAAAGTGAGTGCACCCCTAAGTGACAACAAAAGGGAGTGCACCCCTAAGTGAGGACACACCTAAGTGAAAACTAACTAGTTGTGCCCAAAGTGTCAGTATTTTGTAAGGCCACCATTATTTTCCAGCACTACCTTAACTCTCTTGGGCATGGAGGTCCTAGAGCTTCACAGGTTGAAGCTTCACAGGTTGCAGCCTCTTCCCTCCTCCATGACGACATCACGGAGCTGGTGGATGGTAGAGACCTTGCGCTCCTCCACCATCTGTTTGAGGAGACCCCCCAGATGCTCCATAGGGTTTAGGTCTGGAGACTCTTGGCCAGTCCAGCACCTTTACCCTGATCTTTTTTAGCAAGACAGTTGTCGTCTTGGAGGTGTTTGGGGTCGTTATCATGTTGAAATACTGCCCTGTGGCCCAGAAGGGAGGGGATCATGCTCTGCTTCTTTGAAGTAC
>JAODAL010080955.1:0-12066 GCA_025379985.1 Phyllomedusa bahiana | reverse complement strand
GGAATGGGGGAATTGGTTGGTCAAAAAAAACCGAAGTAAATCCATCCCAGAGCCTTTTTCCTGTGCCCCCTGAAACAGCTCCCCCCCAATAGACACAGTTTAGACTTTTTGCAGGAGTCGCCCTGTAACCTCTTCTCACACTCTTTGGGTTATTTGTTTTGGGTAGAAAAACCTCGCTGGAGAAATCTCCGGACTGCAGAGGCGGTGTCAGTGACTTTCCACCCGGGAAATGCGGGGACCCCTCCGCCCCGTGTTACTATCTGAGTTGGGGCTGACCCCCCAAAACCTTTTGGCCTTTCTAAAATGCAGATTTTTTTCGTTTCGTTTCCCAAACGAGGCAAAAATTGTTCCCCTTTTAAATTTCGAAGCTTCCAAAAAAAATTCCTTTTTTTCCCGCGACGGGGAAAAACGTTCCTCCCCCAACGGGGAAAACCCACTTGGGGACGAAACGGGGGGGCCCCGGATTCATTTCCACACAGCAAGGGGGGTGGAGAGCAGTTTTTGAAAAACTACACACAGACAAGAGCGGGTGGAGAGCCGGATTCATCTCCACACAGACAAGAGCGGGTGGAGAGCGGTTTGGCCCGACTCCCCACGGGAAAAGTGGGGGTTTGGAGAGCCGGATTCATCTCCACACAGACAAGAGGGGGGTGGGACGGCTTGAAAAAATTACACAGGACAAGAGGGGTGGGGCCGGTTTCCCATTTTCCCAAAGACAAAAAGGGTGGAGAGCGGTTTGAAAAACTTAACACAGAAAAGGGGGGGTGGAGGGGCGGCTCTGACAAAACTTCACACGGGCCCAAAAAGCGGGTGGAGAGCGGCTCGGGACGACCCCCACACAGACAAGAGCGGGTGGGAGGGCTCTAAAAAACTTCAAAACAGACAAGAGCGGGGGGAAGAGGGGCTTGAAAAACTTCACAGGACAAGAGCGGGGGGGGAGCGGCTTGAAAAAACTTCACAAGGGAAAAGGGAGCGGGGGGGAGAGGGCTCTGAAAAACTCCACACAACAAGGTGGGTGGACCCGGGCTCTAAAGGGACCCCACAAAAGAAAAGGGAGGGGGGGGGAGAGCGGCTTGACAAACTACCCAGACAAGAGCGGGGGGAGAGTGGCTTGACAAATTTTCACCCAGGGACGGGGGGGGAGGCGGCTCTGACGGGACTCCACCCCCAATAAGAGCGGGTGGAAGCAGCTCTACAAACTTCCACACGGGGACAAAAGCGGCTTAAACAAACTTCACACAGACAAAAATTGGGTGGGGCGGCTCTGCAAAATCACAAGCAAGAGTGGGTGGGGGAGCGGTTTGGACGGGAACTTCCCCAAGACAAGGCGGGTGGGGGAGCCGGATCCATTCCACCAGACAAGAGCGGGTGGGGGGAGCGGCTCTGACGGGACCCCACACAGACAAGGGGGGTGGGGGAGCGGCTTGACGACCCCACAAAAAGGAAAGAGCGGGTGGAGAGCGGTTTCGGGAGGGGACTCCAAACGAAAAGGCGGGGGGGGAAGGGGGGCTCTGACAGACTCCACACAGACAAGGGGCGGGTTGGAGAGGGGGCTTGAAAAACCCTTCAAAACAGACAAGAGAGGGTGGTGAGCCGGTTCCATCCCCAACACAGACAAGGGGGTGGGGGGCGGCTCTGCGGAATCCCCCAAGACAAGGGGCGGGGGGGGGAGAGCGGTTTCTGACGACTCCAAAACAAAAAAAGAGGGGTGGAGGGGGCCCTTTGACGGGACTCCCCACGAAAAGAGCGGGTGGAGGGGCTCTGAAAAACCCTTCACAACCAAGAGCGGGTGGGGGACCCAGCTCTGAAATTCACCGACAAGAGGGGGGTTTGGAGAGCGGCTCTGACAAACTTCACACAGACAAGAGCGGGTGGAGAGGGCTTGAAAAACTTCACTTTGACAAGAGAGGGTGGAGAGCGGTTTCCTTGAAAGATTTACCCACCAAAAAGACCCGGGGGGGGGGAGGGGGGGGGGGTGAGGGGGGGGGGGGATTTTTGGGGGGACGGGGGGGGCCCTTCACAACCGGGGGGGGGGGGACAATGGGGGGGGGGGGGAGAGCGGCTCTGACAGACTCCACACAGACAAGAGCGGGGGGAGAGCGGCTCTGACAAGCTTCAAAAAGACAAAAAAGCGGATGGGAGCGGCTTTTTGACAAGCTTCCCCACAGACAAGTGCGGAGGGAGGGGGCGGCTCAAAACAAGTTTCACCAGCAAGAGGGAGGGGAGGCGGCTCGGAAAAACCCACACAGTCAAAAAGCGGTGGAAAAGCGGCTCTGAAAAAACTTCACACAGACAAGAGGGGGGTGGAGAGGGCTCTGAGGGGGGACTCCACACAAAATGAGGGGGTGGAGAGCGGTTTGGGAAACCCCCTTCAAAACAGAAAAAGAGCGGATGGGAGCGGCTCGGGAAAAAACTTCAAAACGGGACACGAGCGGGGGGGAGGGGCCCTCAAAAGGCTCCCCGGACAAGAGGGGTGGAGAGGGGCCTCTGCCCGACTCCACACGACAAGAGGGGGGGAGAGCGGCTCTGACAGACTCCACACAGACAAGAGGGGTGGAGAGCGGCTCTGACAGACTCCACACAGACAAGGGGGGGGCGGGGGGGGGAGAGGGGGCCCCTGACAAAATCCAAAACAGAAAAAAGGGGCGGGTAAAGGGAGCGGCTTTGACAAGCTTAACACGCAAAAAGCGGGGGGGGGAGAGCCGGACTCATTCCACACGGGACAAAAAGGGGGTGGGGAGAGGGCTTGCGGGATCCACACAGAAAAAGAGGGGGTTTGGAGAGTGGCTCGACAAACTTCCCCACAGACAAAGGGGAGGGGAGAGCGGTTTTGGGAAAAGCTTCACAAGCAAGGGGGGGTGGAGGCGGCTTGACGGACTCCAAAACAGACAAAAAGCGGGTGGAGACCCGGGCCCCAAATTCCACCCAGACAAGAGGGGGGGGTGGAGCGGCTTGACAAAACTCCACACAGCAAGGGGGCGGGATGAAAAAGGGCTTGACAGCCCTCCACATGACAAGACGGGTGGAGAGGGGGGCCTTAGACAAACTACACACAAAAAAAGAGCGGGTGGAGAGGGGCCCTTGACAACCCCCACACAGACAAGGGGGCAGGTGGAGAGCGGCTCTGAAAACTACACAAAACAAGAGGGGGGGGAGAGCGGTTTGGGACGGGACTCCACCACATTAAGAGCGGGGGGGAGGCGGCTTTGACAGGCTTCACCAGACAAGAGGGATGGAGGCGGCTATGACAAGCTTCAAAACAGAAAAGAGCGGGGGGGAGAGCGGCTCGACGGATCCACACGACAAAGAGCGGGTGGAGAGCGGATTTCTTCTCCAACAGACAAAAACCCGGGGGTTTTGGAAAGAGGGGGCTTAAAAAAACTTAACACGGGGAAAAGGCGGATGGAGAGCGGCTCGACAAGCTTCACACAGAAAAGAGCGGGTGGAGGCGGCTTGACAGATTCCACACGGGGAAAAGAGCGGGTGGGAGGGGGGACTCATCCCCACACAGCAAGAGCGGGGGGGGAGGGGGCCCTCTACAGCCCCACACAGACAAGAGCGGGTGGAGAGCGGCTCTGACAGACTACACACAGACAAGAGCGGGTGGGGGAGGGGGCCCTCTGACGGCTCCCCCACAGACCAGCATAAAGCGGGGGGAAGGGGGCTTCACTTTTTTTAGTTTTATTTTTTCTGCGCATTTTTCTCTTGAAAGTTGAATTCATTTTTTCAGCCCTTTTAAGGGTTTTTTGTTTTTCCCAAATCCCGGCGGGTTTCTCGTCAATAAGAAAAAAAAAAAATTCAAAAAAAGGGAAACGGTTTTTGGGTTTTAAAAAAGGACGGGCTGAGAGCTTGGGACTGCAAGGAAAATTCAGCCAAGGATCGCAGCATGGGGGGCTCAGGGGTTTTTTAGATCAGCCAACGTGGTTCAGGGGGTTAAATAGGGAAAGGCAGGTGGCCAGTGGTTTTTAGTGCAGCCGGTGGCTCAGTGGTTATAGATCGCACGGGTGGCTCAGTGGTTTAGTGAAGCCGGTGGCCTCAGTGGTTTTAGTGCAGAGGGTTTGGCTCAGGGGTTTATGGGTGCAGATGGTGGCTCAATGGTTTTTGTGCTCCCACGGGGGTTCATTTGATTTTTGTGCAGCACGGTGGCTCAATGGTTATAGTGCTGCACGGTGGCTCAATGGTTATAGTGCAGAGGGTTTGGCTCAGGGGTTTTTATAGTGCAGAAAGGTGGCTCAGGGGGTTTTTGTTTCGCCAGGGGTCAGGGGTTTTTATAGTGCAGCCTTTTGGCTCAGGGTTATAGTGCAGCACGGGGGGCCTGGGGTTTTATAGTGCGCTTGGGGCTCAGGGTTTATAGTCCCGGGCCGGTGGCTCAGTGATTTATTTGAAGACGGGGGGCTCAAGGGTTTTTAGTGCTGCACGGTGGCTCAGTGGTTATAGTGCTGCACGGTGGCTCAGTGGTTATAGTGCTCCCGGGTTTGGGCCCCGTGTTTATAGACCCAGAAAAGGTGGTCAGTGATTAAGTGCGCATGGTGGCTCAGTGGTTTTTGTGCAGCATGGTGGCCAATGATTATAGGCGACGGTGGCTCAGGGGTTATTTTTGCAGAAACGGTGCTCAGGGGGTTTTTGTCCCAGTAGGGGGGCTCATTTGGTTTTTAGTGCACCCCGGGTTTTGGCTAAAGTGGTTATAGTGCGAAGGTGGCTCAGGGTTAGCCCCAAAAAAACCCCGGGATGGCCCCATTTGGTTTTTGTCCCGAAGGGTGGCTAAAAGTGGTTTTAGTGAAAAGCACGGCGGCTCTATGGTGACCCAAACATTTACGAATGGGACTCGTGGTTAGCACAGACATAGAAGGGGAGCTGAGGCATGCTTTCTGACCCGGCGGCCCATTTTTATAGAGCAGGGGGGAGCGGAGGCATCCCCATCTGATCTGGGGGCCCCCAAGTTTTGAGCGGGGAGCTGAGGACTTGCTACCCCATATTTCCCAAACCCTCCCCCGTTTTTGGGGGGGGGTCCCGCTTTTTTTGGGGTCCCCCCCCCCCCCCCCCCCATCCCGGAAGATTTTGGGCATTCTCCCGCCCCCTGCAGGCGGGGGGGGCTTTTAAAAGGGAACGCGGCGCCTGAGTATGCGGGGTGCGCTACTTTGGGGGCCCCCGGGGCCCTTTTCCAACCCCTTGCGGGTAAAAGGGGCCCGGGTGCGCCCGCTTCCCCCGGCCGGGGTCTCCTGTGCAGGGAGGGGCGGGGGTTTCTTTTCCCCTCCTCCCCCCTTTTTTGTACCCGGCCATTTGTGCCCCTTACTTCAGGTCAGCGGCGCGGGGGAAAAGGGGACGCCCCGGCCCGCACTCCTCCCCTGCTGGAGGAGTTCGGGGGGTTGTCCGGAGTTGGCAGGAGCCTGGTGGGAAAGTAAACTTTTTTTATTTTTTTTTTTATTAGCTTTTAAGGGGGTCTCCCCAGGGGGATAAAGGGGGGCAATTTACCTAACAAAAAAAGGGGGGGCACTACCGGGTTACAAGGGGGGGAATTACCGGGCAACGGGGGGGGCCTACCTGGCTCAATAAGGGGGACTACCTGGCTCAATTTGGGGGCAAATATCTGACAAAAAAGGGGGCACTCCCTGGAAACCCAGGGGGGGCCCCTCCGGGCAACAGGGGGGGGAAATTTTTTTCAAAAAAAGGGGGGGCATCTACCGGGAAAAACCCAAGGGGGGCCTACCTGGCTAAAAATTTGGGGGCATCCCTGGAACAGGGGGGGGCACTACTGGTTTTCAAAAGGGGGCACTCCCTTTTGGAAAAGAGGGGGAAATACCTGGCTAACAAGGGGGGATCTACGTGGAAACCAGAGGGGGAACTCCCTGGTTACAATGGGGGAAACTACCGGGGCAACAAGGGGGGCCCACTACCTGGCAAAACAATGGGGGCAAAAACCGGGCAAACAAAGGGGGACTCCTGGCAAAAAAAAGGGGGCCTACCTAGCAACAGGGGGGCACTACCTGGTAACAATGGGGGCATCAAAGGGGGAAACCCAGAGGGGTTTGCTATACTTGATTGACCCCATGTTATAGAGCAGGAGGAGGCTGAGGTCATGCTATCTGATCTGTGTCGGCCACATGTTATAGAGCAGGAGGAGCTGAGGAATGCTATTCTGATTCTGTGGGTCCCTTGTTATAGAGCAGGAGGAGTGAGGACATGCTATTGTTCTGTGGCCCCATGTTATATGAGCAGGAGGAGCTGGAGGAAAATGCATATCTGATCTGTGGGCCCATGCTATTGGAGCTGGAGGAGATGAGAAATGACATGCTATCATGATCTGTGGGCCATTGTTATTGTGCAGGAGGAAGCTTGTGGACATTGCTATCTGTTCTGTGGGCCCCTTGTTTTAGTGCGGAGGAGCTGAGGACATGCTAATTCAGATCTGTGGCCCATGTTATAGAGCATGGAGGCGCCTGGAGGACATGCTATTGATCTGTGGCCCCTGTTATAGAGCAGGAGGAGCTGAGGACTACGCTAATCTGATCTGCCACCCTTGTTTTTGAGCAGGTGGAGATGAGTTCATGGCTATCTGATCTGTGGCCCATGTTATAGTGCAGGCAGGAGGAGCGGAGGACATGCTATCGGATCTGCAGACCCACTTGTTTTAGAGCAGGAGGCAGCTGAGGACATGCTATCTGATCTGCAGGCCCCCATGTTATAGAGAGGAGGAGTGAGGACATGCTATCTGATCTGTTGGCCCCATGTTTATAGAAGCAGGAGGAGCTGAGGACAGGTATCTGATCTGTGGCCCCATGGTTATAGTGCAGGAGGTGATGTGGACACGCTATCTGATCTGCGGGAACAATGTTTAGAGCAGGAGGAGACTGAGGGACATGCTACTGATCTGTGGACCCCATGTATTGAGCAGGGAGGAGCTTTCTGAGGAACATGCTATCTGATCTGCCCCATGTTATAGAGCCAGGAGGAGCTGAGGAACATGCTATTCTGATATGTTGGCCCCATGTTATAGAGCAGTAGGATGCTGAGGACATGCTATCTGATCTGTGGGCCCATTTTTATAGAGCAGGTGGAGCTGAGGACATGCTATCTGACGTTTGGCCCCATGTTATAGAGCAGGAGGAGCTGAGGACATGTATCTAATCTGTAGCCCCATGTTATAGAGCAGAGGAGTGAGAAGAGAACATGCGATCTGATCTGGACCCATGTTATAGAGCTGGAGGAGCTAGTGGGACATGATATCTGAATCTGTGACCCCCATGTTATGAGAGCAGGAGGAGCTGAGGAATTGGCTATCTGATCTGTTGCCTAATGTTTTAGAGCAGGAGGAGCTGAGGACATGCTATTTGATCTGTGGGCCCCCATGTTATAGAGCAGGAGGAGCTGAGGACATGCTATCTTGATCTGTGGCCCGCCATGTTATAGAGAAGGAGGAGCTGAGGACATGCTATCTGATCTGTGGGCCACCATGTTATAGTGCAGGAGGAGATGAGGACAATGCTATCTGATCTGTGGCCCATGTTATAGAGCAGGAGGAGCTGAGGACATGCTATCTGATCTGTGGGGGGGGGGGGGGGCCATGTTATAGCGTGGGAGGAGGTGAGAACATGCTATGCTGTCTGTGGCCCACATGTGATAGAGCTAAGGAGGAGGCTGGGACTGCTATCTGTTCTGTTGGCACCATGCTATAGAGCAGGAGGTGTCTGAGGAAATGCTATCTGATCGGCAGCCCCCTTGTTATAGAAGCAGGAGGAGCCTAGGAGGAGAGGAGAGGGACATGCTATCTGATCTGTGGCCCCAGTTATAGAGCGGAGGAGCTGAGGGCATGTATATGTTCTGTGGCCCCATGTTATAGAGCAGGAGGAGCTGAGGACATGCTATCTGATCTGTGGGTTCCCATGTTATAGAGCAGGAGCAGCTGAGGATAACATGCTATCTGATCTGTGGGCCTGTTATAGGCAGGAGGAGCTGTGACATGCTATCTGATCTGTGGCCCCATTTTATAGAGCTGGAGGTGTGAGGGTGGGGGGGGGGGGGGGGGGGGGGTGGGGGGGGGGGGGGGGGGGGGGTGGGGGGGGGGGGTGTGGGGGGGGGAGGGGGGAGGGGGGAACATGCTATATGTATCTGGTGGGCCCATGTTATAGGCAGGAGGAGCTTGTGGACATGCTATCTGATCTGTGGGCCAATGTTTTATAGATGCAGGAGGAGTGTGGACTCGCTAATCTGATTGCCCCATGTTTATAGAGAAGGAGGAGCTGGAGGAAATGCTATCTGATCAGTGGCCCATGTTATAGAGCAGGAGGAGCGAGGACTTGCTAATCTGATCTGGACCCCTTGTTATAGAGCAGCGAGGAGCTGTGGAAAATGCTTTTTTAATTGTATCTTGGGGCCTTGTTATAGAGCTGGAGGAGTGAGGAACATGCTATCTGATCCTGTGGGCCCATGTATAGGAGCAGGGAGAGCTGAGGACCATGCTATCTGATCTTGGCCCCTTGTTATAGAGCGGAGGAGCTGAGGACAGCTATCTATCTGTGGGCCCATGTTTTATAGAGCAGGAGGAGCTGAGGAAATGCTATCTGATCTGTGGGACCTTGTTATAGAGCAGGAGGTGCTGAGGGACATGCGGATTCCTCCTGATCTTAACAAATTGATGTAGTCTTAAATTAAAATTGGATACCGAGTTCCCAATTAAAAGAGGCCAGTTACAAAAACACAATATGAAAGGTTTTATTTACAATCGTTAAGAAAGGATGCATCAACACGTTCGAAACGAGATTTACAGGACTTTCGTGAAAACAAGGCGTATAATTACGACAGTCCCACAGGGGAGAAACGGATATCTCTTCCTCTGATACAGATACAGGCACCTCTGAGTATCAGAATTCCTTTAGAGGGACTGAAAGGGTACGCACTTAAAAGTGGGAGAGGTAGAAAGAGAGGACAATTGGACGATCTAGATCAAGAGGTGGTATTTTTTTTAAGAGAGAGAGAGATACCAACTCAGAGAGAGACCCTGATAGGTAATGATAATAAACTGTCCATCATAAATCTTTCAGATAAGACATTAAAGGCAGAGGAAAAATCCCTACTACGAGAGGGACTTTCTTTTATCCCTACAACATCTTTTGACCTTTTTACATGGACAAAGGATGTTGAACTTTTTGTAAGAAAACTAAAGTGGCACAAATTTCATAAGATGAGGGAGAGAAGGGAAAACATGAATCTTGGCTTTACAGAGGAGGAACGCAATTGCCTTCGGGATCTCAACCAGCTACAGCAAGAGAGTAGCCAGGAGATTGGTAAGGGACCCTTCACACAGTCTAAGATCAAAAATACACATTCACCACCTGTTGGAGACGCATCTTGTATTGATGTGTTTCGCAAATTAGTCCTAAAAGATCTCTCAGAAATACAACAAGATCGTAGAATTTCCAACATTAATTCTATGCAAACACAGGCTTTGCTTACGTTGGAAAAAGATATGAACACAATAATTAAACCTTCAGATAAGGGGGGCAACATTGTCCTCCTTAAAAGAATGGACTATATTAAGATGTGTCAAACTATCTTAGATGTGACTCAAGTTTGAGATCCTTTCTAAAGCCCAACTCCAAAATTATAAGAACGAGCTACTCGAAATTCTAACACGGCTAAGCTGAATGGGCTTATTGATGAGAATGAATATAAATTTATGGCTATTAAATCACCGCAAATAGCCACCTCCTACGCCTTACCAAAGGTCCACAAGGGCCTTACGCCCCTCAAAGGGCGACCAATAGTGTCAGGCATTGATTGCCTGACACAAAATGTTGGTATCGATTTGGATAGATGTCTCAGGGAATTTGTCACCACGCTTCCGTCCTTTACTCGAGACACTATGGATTTGCTGTCTAAAATTGAAGATATTACTTTGGAGGAAGATACTATTCTGGCCACAATAGATGTTGAGGCTCTGTACTCATCTATCCCACATGACATGGGACTAAGGGCCTTAGAATACTTCCTCTCGATGAGAGGGTCACAATTCCAAGCACATAACAATTTTATCCTAAAGGCTTATGGAATTTGTTCTCACAAGAAATTTCTTTTTATTCAATGGGCGCATGTACCACCAGCTCAGGGGCACCGCAATGGGTAATCCTTGCGCGCCCACATACGCCAACTTGCTCCTGGGCTGGTGGGAGGCGACCATTGTTTTCAGTGATGAGTCTGACTATCTGGCCCAATCTAGCATTGTCCTCTGGGCCCGCTACATAGATGACATTTTTGTCTTGTGGGCGGGTCCAGGGGACTCTTTTAACAAATGGGTCAGTACTTTAAATCTAAACCCGATGGGGCTGAGATTCACCTCAGAATGGAGTAACAAGAGTCTAGCTTTCCTTGACTTGGAGATAAAAAGAGAAATTTCTGGTGGATTATCAACTACAGTCTATCGTAAACCTATGGCTACCAACAGCCTCTTGAGTTGGAGAAGTTGGCATCCCCTACCGTTAAAAAGAGGGATTCCAAAGGGCCAGTTTCTCAGACTAAGGAGAAACTGTTCAAATCTCTTGGAATTCTATGAAAAGGCCCGGGATCTTGAGCAAAGATTCATTAATAGAGGGTCCCCTAAAAGAACGATCAAGGTAGCATACAAACACGCACTGTCACAAGATCGCTCAAAACTCCTTATTCCCAAACAAAAAAAAGACATCACAACCTCAGATCAGACTAATTGGCACCTTTGATCGGGCACATTCCATCGTCAGGGCTTCTTTAGCAAGACATTGGGATGTCTTGAGGATGGATAGTGATCTTAATGAAGTTCTGCCATCTTATGCCCAGATCATGTACAGGAGAGGTAGGAGTTTGGGAGACAGGTTGACACATAGTCATCGTTCTCCCGAGATAAAAACAGAATCATGGCTTCAAAGACAACCTAAGGGCTGTTTCAAATGTGGTCATTGTAAAGCCTGTAAAATGGTAAAACCTACCAAACATTTCTATAGCCA
Organism: Phyllomedusa bahiana; assembly: GCA_025379985.1. Classification (NCBI taxonomy): domain Eukaryota; kingdom Metazoa; phylum Chordata; class Amphibia; order Anura; family Hylidae; genus Phyllomedusa; species Phyllomedusa bahiana. The sequence continues at coordinate 1,093 of JAODAL010080955.1, read as the reverse complement.
TGTCAATAAACGTCCCTTTGAAATTAGAGACTTTGCCAATTGCAGATCCCCTAATGTCATCTATAAGGCCACATGCTCCTGTCCTCTCGAATATGTAGGCAAAACGATAAGACCCGTGGAAAGTAAGGATTTTGGAGCATTTAGGAGACATTAGAAATAAAAGAGGGCACCCCCTTGGCAAAGCATGTGAATGAAGTCCATGGTGGTAAACATATGGGGTCAAATTTTGAGGCATTAGAAGTGGGTACAGCATTCGATTCGTGGAGGGGTTATTGATAAAAGATTACTCCAGGCTGAAGCAAAATGGATTCATAGACTTTAAAGAAGTTTATCCCCCGGGTCTGAATGAGCAGCTTAAACTAAGCCGTTTCATTTTAATATCGTCATTATCTGCCATTTTTGTTTATAATCCCCTCTTCTGTGTCTTCTTCTGGTCCCGATGCATTGTAATTGTTACCTCTCATTGTTAAGGCCTCGTTCACAACCCGGGTTATTCTGGGGCCCCGGATTGGCGCCGTACTGCGCGCCGGATTTGCGCTGCAGTACGGCGCCAATCCGCGGCAGCAATTACGGTATCCAAGCTCTCATAGAGAACAGTGGATTCCCATCGCTCCTCCCCGCTCGGCGAATCGCCGCGGGGGGAGAAAGTCACATGCACATTATCCAGGCGCAATACGCGCCGTAAACAATGCATTGTCTATGGGGCCGGGGAGCGGCGGCCCCGCCCCCGCCCCGCCCCTTATTCACGGCGGATTTGTGCGCTCAATACGGCGCACAAAAACCGTCGGGAATAAGCCGTGTGAACACGGCCTTAAAGATCTTATGGTTTATATCATCTTAAATACCTCTCTGTGCTATTAGATATCAAGTTAAAATTTTGCCCTCTGCTGTATAATCATTACCTGTCTTTTATGGGGTGCAGATAATTGGTATATTAGGTTGTTCCTCTTTTCATATATTGGTATATCTTAAGATGCATTTATTTCCTTTCGATTATACAGCAGTACAACTGGATTTTTACTTGTTCCCGCTATATTTTAAATCCGTATCTACTCAGACATACAAGACGCAATTTGTTGTTATCCTTAAACTG
>JAODAL010080954.1:0-12066 GCA_025379985.1 Phyllomedusa bahiana | reverse complement strand
TTTTTGTAAAATAAAAAACTGAAAAATTAGGCTTTTGTTTTGGGGGATCAGATAAGAAGTCCTGTTATATTTGAGAAGTAATCTGATTAATTCTCTAAAGCACAGCAGGGCACAGAGCTGTACAAGCATGGAGTTTATGCAAATGAGTCAGTCTGAACCAGGAAGTGACAGAGTATTTCATTCATGCATTCTCTGAAACTCTGAAGGGAGACAACTCCTTTAATGCAGCTGATAATCTGCCATGAAAAAGAAATGCTTGCTGAATTGGATGAATCAGTGAAAACTTTGGAAAAACTCACTTCAACCATATGTCGATGATCCAATGTTTAAAACCATGGACGATAACTAAAAAAAATATCACTAAGCTAGAAGAAACAATTATGTGGGTTTTAAAAGAACCAAATTTAATAAACATAGAAGACTATGCTTCTGGCTACATTTATAAATGGCAAAGTCAAAGCAAATCCCAAGATCTATTACTTAAACGATATAAAAAACCGCAGGTCACAGAAAGTGCCTTTGCTGATGAACAGGAACAAGAAACGGAAGGATTTAAACTGACACCACAGATTCGGATGCAAATACAAGCACGGAAGAACCACATATACAACAGGAAAATTTGCAACAACCCAAAATCGGTTTACCAACAAACGTCAGTAAAAAACAACAATCTCCTTTTTAAAAGAACCAGCGGGGCGGGGATCAAACACAAGAGATCTGCCGCCAAGACAATCAACACGAAAGATTCAGAAACAACAAAAGCGATTTTAAAAAAGGGAATAATGAAAAGGATATCACTGTTATCAATTTGTCTGCATTCTATCCTCTACTTAACAGAAAAAAAGTCCTAGGAAAAGGACTGAATTTTGTTCCAACGAAGAACATTAACTTATACAATACAATCAAGGATGTTAACAAGTTCGTCCGTCTCCTTACAGTAAAAAGACACTTCTACTCTATACAGGAAGAACAGGATATTGATCAACATGTAGATTCACAGAGTGGTGTAAATATTTCCGTGTCAAAAAGTGCTTAAAATTGTCAGAACAATGTCCCTCAATATTCTAAAGGACTTAAATGCAGAAAAATGTCCCTATTTTATTTCTATGATGTTGTTTTAGATCGTTATAAAAACCAAGGTTTTTATCCAATACAGTCCAGAGAAAAAAGGAAAACACATTTACTTTACTACACAATATAGTTCTCAATTTTCTCAGGTTGTCAAAATAATAAAAACATTTTTACCCTTTTTTTATGTCGATCCCATACTGAAATCTATATTGCAACAAGGTTGTAAATTTGTGGCAAAAAAATCCCCAAAAAATAGGAAACATTTTGGTCACCTAGTATTGTTACTGGGCGTTCCATCAATCCAGCGTTGTCTAATTGGATACATACAAAGGGCAGTTTCAAATGCGGTTTAGGAAACGAAAGCGGCAACTTGTCAATATATGCAAAAATCTGTCAGTTTTAAATCAGCAGTAACTAATAAAGAATATAAGATAAGAGATCAGGTAAATTGCCGTACTCATCACGTAGTGTACATGATTTTTTGTAATGCATGTAATTTACAGTACATAGGATGTACATCTAGAAACTTATCTGTTCGCATTAGGGAACATGTATATGACATCACTCACCCCAGTCTTAGATCAGTATCCGGAGCCTCCCGGCATTTCAGGGATAAACACAATAGCAGAGTGGACAACTTTCGTGTACTGATATTGGAAAAGGTTAAAAAAACAATTAGAGGAGGTGACTGGTTAAAGCATCTGAGGGACAGAGAAGCCTTCTGGATCCTCACTCTTAATACGAGGTATCCATTAGGTCTAAATTATAAAAGTGACCTGATGTATATTTATTAGATGTTTTTTTTTTCTTTTTGTTCTCCTTCCTTCCTTCCTTTTTTTTTTTTATTCTTATTTTCAATTTTTTCTTTTTTTCTTTTTGTTTATATTATGTGTGTTTCTTTCTATTGTACTTGCATTTGTAATTGCATTTATATTTGGATTTTTCTTTGTTTGTACGTTGTATATAGTATTCACATTACGTTTTGCATTGTGCTGCTTTCTTTTCATTAAGGATAATTAAGAGTTAATTCTCAGGTGCTCTCTGGACGTTTGACTATATTAGCATGTTATTGTGTCACACGCACTATGCTATGTCTAAGGGTCCAAGGCGGGACTTGAAACGCGTAAGATGCGTGTGCATTACTTGGCGTCAAGGTTTTAACTTTTGATACGATTTTTGGGATGTGATTAATAAATGTTTTTGGACCTTTTAACCGAAGTGCCGGAATAACTTTTCTTTTTTACGTGGACACTATACCAGTAGCCGAGTGGTTTCTTCCGTGCATCGGTGTCCAGTGATTCAGGATCCGCAGGTGAGCGCACAGAGCATTCAATTGTACTAGGGGGAATTATACTTGCCTATAGCCTGCCTAGGGGGACCTATACCTGCCTATAGCCTGCCTAGGGGGACCTAAACCTGCCTATACCCTTCCTAGGGGGACCTATACCTGCCTATAGCTTGCCTAGGGGGACATATACCTGCCTATAGCCTGTCTAGGGGGACTTATACCTGCCTATAGCCTGCCTAGGGGGACCTATACCTGCCTATAGCCTGCCTAGGGGGACCTATACCTGCCTATAGCCTTCCTAGGGGGTCTTATACCTGCCTATAATGACCTATACCTGCCTATAACCTACCTAGGGGGACTTATACCTGCCTATAATGACCTATACCTGCCTAAAACCTACCTAGGGGGACTTATACCTGCCTATAGCCTGCCTCGGTTGACCTATTCCTGCCTATAACCTACCTAGGGGGACTATACCTGCCTATAGCCTGCCTCGGGGGACCTATACTGCCTATAGCCTTCCTAGGGGTCTTATACCTGCCTACAATGACCTATACCTGCCTATAACCTACCTAGGGGGACTTATACCTGCCTATAGCCTGCCTATGGGGACCTATACCTGCCTATAGCCTGCCTAGGGGACCTATACCTGCCTATAGCCTTCCAAGGGGGTCTTATACCTGCCTATAATGACCTATACCTCCCTATAACCTACCTAGGGGGACTTATACCTGCCTATAGCCTGCCTAGGGGGACTTATACCTGCCTATAATGACCTATACCTGCCTATAACCTACCTAGGGGAACTTATACCTGCCTCTAGCCTGCCTCGGTTGACCTATTCCTGCCTATAACCTACCTAGGGGGACCTATACCTGCCTATAGCCTGCCTAGGGGGACCTATACCTGCCTATAGCCTTCCTAGGGGGTCTTATACCTGCCTATAATGACATATACCTGCCTATAACCTACCTAGGGGGACTTATACCTGCCTATAGCCTGCCTAGGGGGACTTATACCTGCCTATAATGACCTATACCTGCCTAAAACCTACCTAGGGGGACTTATACCTGCCTATAGCCTGCCTCGGTTGACCTATTCCTGCCTATAACCTACCTAGGGGGACCTATACCTGCCTATAACGACCTATACCTGCCTATAACCTACCTAGGGGGACCTATACCTGCCTATAACCTGCCTAGGGGGCCATACCTGTCTATGGGGGCAATTACCTGCCTGTAACCTGCCTATGGGGACAAATAGCTGACTATACCTGCGTATAACGACCTATACCTGCCTATAACCTGCCTATGGGGGACATTAAACTGCCTATACCTGCCTATGGGGGACATTTAACTGCCTATAACTGCCTATGGGGGTCATTAAACTTCCTATACCAGCCTACGTAATTTTATTGGTATCCATTTTTATTTTTGAAATTTACGGGTAGCCGCTGCATTTTCCACTCTAGGCTTATACCCGAGTCAATAAGCTTTCCCGGTTTTTGTGGCAAAAGTAGGTGCCTCGGCTTATACTCGGGTCGGCTTATACTCGAGTATATATGGTATATATAAACTCTACAAATTGATCATCATTGAATCGTACCATGCAGAATACAAATAACATGTCGATTATACCAAACAGTGAATTCTATGAAACGGAGCCCTGGCTTAAATGGCGCAATTACATTTAATTATATATTCTACCCCACGTAGATTTTTTTGGGGGGGGGAGGGTGGGAGGTTTCAATATACTGTGTGATACAGTCACTGACACCATTAAAAGGTACTGCAAAAAAAAATATATAGACAAAGAAATAAAAAAAGTTATGGCTCTTGGCAGACGGAGAGGAAAAAATGAACGCATTGGAAAAAATAGACTGGAGTGAGAAGGGGTTCAGCACTGATCCGGATAATGTCAGTTATGTCTATGGATTTCTAATGTTTATTAAAAAAAGAAGCCTTCTAAATTATGGATATCCTGGGGGTCAAATGTATTCAGTTTACATTATTCCTTATGAAAATAATTTGTTTGGTACATGCCTTCTGGATGGAATTAATGACAAATGCCAATATACCACTTTACGGAAAGCACCAAAACAAATATTTGTGGGTAAGCCTGGCCACATGCAGTCTTGCAAAAATTCATTGACCCCAGAAAATGCGAGTCACTTATATATGTTGAATATACACCGTGTCAAAACGTAAGCCCAGTATAACCACAAGTAGGTCTATCCAGAAGAGCTTCCTTTATGCTCTCCTTATCCCAATTGTATGTATGATAGGCTGACTTAATATTGCAAAACAAGAGATTAATTCTTTTCAATCTGTGCAAAATTTATTTTTCAAGAAACAATTCAATAAATATTTCTTTCATAAAAAAAGCACATCTGTGGTATTAAGGTTTGTTCAAATGGCGTATTGCAGGCGAACAGTGGTGCGTAGTTTACGTGCCGCAGTATGCCTGCTGCTTCAGAATTATGCATTAGCCAGCCTGTACTTCTGAAGCGCTCCCACTGACATTAACTTCTTTCTCCTGGCACGTATTGTGTGCCAGGGAAAACGGCAGGTATTCATAGCTCTCAATGAGATTTATGAATTACTGTATTTGAGGAGCGTACTGTCGTGGAATTAGGCAGCGAAATACACCCCGCAAACATGCCGTGTGAACATACCCTTCAACTATGTCTACAAAGCATAGTAATACCGTCAGATTTTCGTCGGTTTCAGTATTTTGAATTTGACAAAAATCTGACGGTACCCTGTGCTGCATAGACAGCAATGAAAAATCCATGCTGTAGTCTATACAGCACGGATTTTTACCGTTGGAATTAAAATCCAGCAGAATATGCAACATGTTGTATATTACGCCGGATTCCACTTGGATTTGCAGTTGGACCCATACGTTAAATGTACGGGGCCAATGGCAAATCCGAAAATCGACTGTAGCTTTTGTGCAAATCTGCACCAATGTCAAAATGCCGTCCAAAATCCAATGCTGTGTTGATTTAGCCTTAGGATTTTAATGGAACTATATTAAACGGAATCAACAATATCATTTCTTTCCACATAGGCAACACTGGACACCGGCTGATATAGAATGAATTATTTATTATAAGTTTATTTCTACATTAAATGTGTTTGTATATGGAATTCCTGTGCATCTAAATGCACACAGTGGAGTCACATTATTATGACCACCAGCTAATATGCTTAGTAACTGCTGTGTGCAGCATGGACAGCAGATAAACAGGCTGAGATTGACTCCATAAGGTCCTGGTAAATTGTCACAAGTATCTGGAGCCATGCTGACTGCATCTCACAGCTGCTGGAGAGTGCGTGGGGGAGGAAACATAGAGCAAACACAATAATCAAGGTGGTTACACAGATGCTCAACTGGGTTCAAGTCTAGGAAATTGGCAGGCCAAGGTAGTACTTGGCAGTCTTAGGCTATGTCTACACAGCTTATGTTAAAATACTGTTGAAAATCCGATGGTATTTTAACATCACCGTACCACGGTTTCTGGAGCAGGTTTTGCGCCAAAAACCATGGTCTGTTTTTGGATTTTCCACCGGCCCAGTACATTAACTGTACGAGAATCCAACGGGAATCCACCAGAGGATAGAACATGTTCATAGAAAATCTGTGCTGTGTAGACTACAGCTCGGGTTTTCTATCGTGGTCTCTGGGGCACTGGTTACAGTCACATTTTCGGCAAATTCTGAATACTGAATCCACTGAAAATCCTACCAGAAACCAGCGCTGTGTAGTGATGGCCTTAGTCATGCTCTTCCACCCAACGTTGGGCATTTCTAGCCATGTAATGCGACATGTCACGTTGTCTTGCTGGAAGATCCCATCTGTCCCCATGTATGTGATCTGCAAGGATGGATTTATACCCAAATCAGTTGAGAATTTGGAAGACATGGATGACTAGAATGAAAACATTCCCCAGACCATAACATTGCCACCACCAGTTTAAGTTCTTCCAGCAATGGCTGCAGGGTGTTAATTCCTTTGCCAATTAATGGAGATACAATTCAGACACTGCTGTGAAAATGTAAGCCTTTGCTGCCAGTGTAACTTCAATAGTAAAGAGTCAGTTTGCTGAACTGTTATTTTAGACACACATCTGGTAGCCACCATGGTTCACTTTGGTGGCGAGCTGCTCCACTTCATAGTCAATGTTCACCACCCACATCAATGGCACGTGGTGCTCTGCAGTTTCCAAAATTATTTACATGATTTACAATGCTGCCCTTTGTGTACACACCATACGCTTTCACTACAGCAGCACAGAAAGTAAAATTTACTTGTCGGACTCCCAGTCGATTCTACCATTGAAAATCGCGTTGGACGACACAATTTTCAATGATTAGTTTATGTGGACTTTGATAGGATTTTTTATTTTTCCTTGGGGGTTGACAGTCAAAGAAGTCCCATTCTTTGGGGTTTTGGACGTGTCCAAAACGACATACGTTTTTTTGGACAGGTTTTACACAAGGTTTTTAGCCCATCCCATTGATCTCAATAGCAAATTTTCTGTGTGGAATACGACCGACAAAAGACGTGTTGCATGAACTAGAATTCTATTTCCTACTGAGGTCAATGGGGATGATTTACTTTCAGTTTTGGACGAGTATTTCAGGTCTGAATCCGCGTGTATTCCAACTTGAAACGCGTGTTGTGTGGACATAGCCTAACAATTCACAAACTGCACAGTTTCACAAATACTGTCAAACTGGTCATCAAAACCAATAATCATCCCTTTCTGCAAGTCAGATAAATTGACCTCTTGTCCATGATAGCAATGAGAGATGTTTATGCAGACAACCTATCACACACATCATATACCGAGCCAGCTCACGACATGACTTCCTTCATGAGCTGTGTATATGCACTTATGGAAGTGATGGTATAATTTTACGGTGGATAATGCATATTTGAAGGACTGCATGTAAGGGGATGTTCACACAGCGTTTCTTAGAGGCGTGTTTGAGCCCAAACACGCAACAATGTGCAGTGTGTTTTACATTGCTTTCACTGTAAAACACGCATCAGCGTTCAGACGAGTGATCACTGATGTGTGTTTTACATGCGTCTTTGTGATGCATCTTTCGGATACGTTAAAACAATTGACATGTGAATTCTTGATCCGTTTGACGCAAGAGACACCCTATTTAAAACTGTAGGGTGCGTTTGTGCTTCAGCAAAAACGATTCCAAACACGCAGCACACTTGAGTTGCTTGTTGGATGTGTTTTATGCAGCGCTTTTGAATGTTTTTCGGATACGAAAAACGTATTGAAAAAGCCGTGTGAACACCCTCTTATAAACACTGATTATTTGGTTTGTTCACCCATGAATATTTGATTCGTTGTTGTTCCGTTTATAGCAAAATGAAGCATGTTCAAATAAACTCTATGCATTTTCTTCCCCTAAGTGTGGTCCATATTGATTCAATTCTGAATGGTCTGGCACCGAACTTTGAGATGAAAAGTAAAACTCTGGAAGAACTTGCTGTTTTTGGGCCTAGTATTGTACATGCAGAATCCTCACTCCCAGCCCTGCACATCTACCCAGACAACTCTCCTATGTATGCATGGCTTTCCGCATACAATGTTCACACAGACAGTTCTGTTACATCCACTGCCGAATGCACAGTACACAAGTATCATTTTAAAGGGGTTGTCCCACTTCAGACATTGATGACACATCACTAGTATATGCCATAAATGTTTGAGTCCTACCTATCTCGACAACAAGACCCAAAACCTCTCTGTTCTGAACGGAGAGGTGGTCGGGACTCTCCCATTGAAAGCAGTGGGAGCTTTGACTAGAGCTGAGCCTCGCTGTTCAAAATAAAAAAAAATGCTTCAGGGCTATTCTAGCGATATGTATAAATGTCTAAAGTGGGACAACTACTTTAATTACAATCAGACACATGCCACATACTCGTCAAATATGGTTTCTCACAAAAGCGAGTACACCCTCACATTTTTTATCGTATTATATATTTTCATGGGTCAACACTGAAGATACGACACTTTGATACAATGTAAAGTAGTCAGTGTACAGCTGGTATAACAGTGTAAATGGAAGGTGGAGGGGTGGAAGGTCTCTAATATCCACCATCTTCAATCAGGCTCAAGTTTGCAAAAAAGAACAAAATAAAATCGAAGATTGGAAACAAGTGATTTGGAGCGATCAGATGAAAGTCAATAGACTGGACTCTGATGGGGGCCAATGGGTTTAGAAGAATGGGGCGAACGGATCAAGAAATTGATGAACTTGTCAAGTGTGGTGGAGGAAGCCTGATGATATGGGGTTGTATCACAGCCAAATATGTTGGATACTTGACCAGGATTGATGTTGATCTCAATGCTGAGCTGTATGTGAGTATCCTACAAGATGAGCTACTTCATACACTCGAGTATTATGGGCATGAAAAGAACAACATAGTGTCCCAGCAGGACAACGACCTGAAGCAGACATCAAGGATGGAGAAGGAATGGTTCAATGACAATGAGGTATAGTTGCTGTATTTTGCCTCCACAGTCCCCAGACCTCAACCTAATCCAACACTTTGGGGTAGACTAGAAGAAAAAGCTGTATTCGTACCCAAATCCAGTCTGCACCAACATTGAGAACCCGTAGAAGAGACCTGGGATTAGATTTTGGTCAAGATATGCTTGAATCTGATTCAGGGCCCAGAAGGACTCAGTCAGTATTGAAAGCCAAAGGTGGATTTACCAAATACTAACAAAAATCTAAACATTAATTTTTATAATTTTAGGAGCAAAACAGTAACAATACAGTTACATGACAAGAATCTACAGAACTAAGCAGATGCTAAATGCTTGCAAGTCAAATTTATGTATAAGATAATTGTCTATAAAATGATGGTAGTCTCACGTTCAAAGTCAATAGTTCAAAACATTGTTACCCTTTTGCTTGTCAGTGGATGCTCTACCTAAATAGCTTGATTATTGTATCATAAGGTGATAAAAAGCCTGATGTTACTATTTTACTACAGTAAAGTTATCACTTAAACTTGCACCATGTATGAGGGAGTGGGAGTAAGGGAAATTGAGGAGTCAGAGCTTTGGCTTACCGACTGCACAGCCCTGATGACAGCACCACACTAGTTCCGAATTCTTGTAATAAAATCACATCATTACTTAATCGAATAGAAGTAGCTTGTTACACCATCAGCAATAGCAGATGAGCAACGAAAACAGGCTGGGGTCCTAAATACTTCTGCTGTTGTTAATGGTGTGACTAACTACTTTTATTCAATGAAATAAAGATGTGATTATATTACTAGTCAGAACTAATGTGATGCTGCAGAAAAATACCCACGTACGTGAACGGCACTGACTGGAGGAAGCTTTCAATTCCCGCCGTTTAACCCTTTAAAGGGGTTGTCTCACCATGCAATTGCACTAGCCAAAAGCAACTTTCATTCAGGCATCCCGTCTCTTCCTGGTTAGATTGCTGGTGATTCTATAGCAGTGGTTAACATATCTGCTCCATATTATTCACAGCTCTCCTAATTGTTCTGAACACAGAAGATCTTATCCTTCGTTTTGTTTACTTTAAACCCTGACATTCTCTGCACTAATTACACTCCTTTGTTAGCGATAAAGCTGTGTTCACATGTATTCCGGCGCGTATTGTATGACACACACGGCTCCACAACGCCACACACACACACACGGCTCCACAACGCCACACACACACACACGGCTCCACAACGCCACACACACACACACACAGAGCTCCACAACGCCACACACACACACACACACACGGCTCCACAGCGCCACACACACACACACACGGCTCCACAACGCCACACACACACACACGGCTCCACAACGCCACACACACACACACACACGGCTCCACAACGCCACACACACACCACACACACACAGAGCTCCACAACGCCACACACACACACGGCTCCACAACGCCACACACACACACGGCTCCACAACGCCACACACACACACGGCTCCACAACGCCACACACGGCTCCACAACGCCACACACACACACACACACACACACACACGGCTCCTCGGCACCACACACACACACGATACACGGCTCCTCCGCGCCACACACACACACACACACACACGGCTCCTCAGCGCCACACACAGACACGATACACAGCTCATCACCCCCATGCACACAGCTGACTACATGCACATCATACAGAGTCTATTATGCTGACACACTCAGCTCTGCTATTCTTCCATCCAATGAAGCGTCACTTTCCCTGCTGACGAGCCGTAGCTCACATAAACAAGCAGTAGAACACACCCCCTGGATGACCCCGCCCATGTTTACATGTGACTAATCACATGATCATGACATCATCGAAGGTCCTTCAGCTTCGTTGGATGTTGCATCTACGATCCGGCTGTGGCTCTCAGCAGCGCCCACCTGTACTACGGCTAGCAGCCGCCCCTTTGGTGAGCCGTGGTGACAGCTGCGCACTAGAGGCTGCAGTGGGATCCTCTGCTCACCCTGAGGTAATGCAGGAAGAAGCCTCCCGCAGCCTTTACTGACAAGAGGCGGCGCCGCCGGCCGGAGGGTGAGTACTGCATTATGATGGGGGTTGTAGTCCTGTGCGGTGTCACGTGACTCAGCCTGGAGCAGCTTCTGCCGCTATCACCTGTATAAGTGCGGCACGTGATGTGCGGCCGTCTAGCCACGCCCCCTTACTATAACGTAGAGGTGCAGGTGACCTCCGCCCTGTCAGTGCTGGACACCTCCCTCTAAGCCCCTGCCATCAGTGTGACGGAAACCCATCCAGTACTATACAGCTGAGGGTTCACTCAGTAGTATGTAGGCTGCACCATCGTCTGTGCTGTGGGCTCAGCCCGTAGGACAGGGAGAGATTTGTGCTCCTGTGGTCAGATCACAGAGCACTGACCTCAGCTGTGTAGGACTTCCTAAACTAGACTGTTCTGTTCACTGACTGACAGCAGAGATCCTGAACATGGGAAACCCAGAGGACAGAGAGTTGCTTTTATGATACAGGAATTAAAGCGGTTTCCCTATCTCACTGATTAGCTGTAGACCTGTAGGTCAATATATTTCTCTCCTGATTTTGCTTCATGTCAGAGATACAGCTGGTTATCTTTCCTGCTTGTTTACATATTGTTTCCTTGGTTACCCATGACCTCTATGCTCTTATCAGCAGGAGAGGGCAGGTGGTTAGAGTACATCAGTAACCTAGGTAACCATCTGTAAACAAGCTGCTATATCTTTAAAATGAATCGGAACAGAAATGTATTTTATTTGGCAATAATCAGTGAGATGGGCAGATGCCTTTAAAATGTGGTGTAAGGTACTCCCTGTAGAGCAGGTTTTGGGTGAGAGCCGAACCTGTGATTAAGGGGTTATATGATAAGGAGAGAACTGACTCTTGATATATAGGGTTAATTTATGAAAAGGGGAAAGCGAACCTGTGATATATAGGGTTAAATGATAGAGGGGAGGGGTGGCTCTGTGAAAATAGGGGTTTTATGAAAGGGAAGGGGCTAGCTCTGTGAATATAGGGTTATTGATAAGGAGAGAAGCGAGCCTTTTGATATATGGGTTTTTGAAGAGGGAGGGGCTGAGCTCTGTGTATAAGGGGTTTTATGATAGAGGAGAGAAGCTGACCGTGAAAATAGGGTTATATGAGAA
>JAODAL010080953.1:0-12066 GCA_025379985.1 Phyllomedusa bahiana | reverse complement strand
CGTTTTTGGGGAGCCCTTCCCGTTGGGGTATGCATACGCCCCAATTCGGGAAGGGGTTAAAAATTTTGGATTTTCTGAAGGGGGTACACACTAAAGTTGGCTTTGTTTCCCTACCCTCCCCCTGCGACGCGTTTCGAGAGAAACTCTCTTACTCATGGCTTTTGGGGGTAATGTGCTGTGCGGTGAAAAGGGGAGTTTTAAAATCCCCCAGGGTAATTAGGAAATGAAAGAATGAGGTATGTGGCTTCAAGTGAAGCTGCAACAAGATCCCAATCAACGTATAAACGAGTGGAGAAATACAAACTTAAAAACTGTAAGCATAATAAAAACATGTTCGTATGTGAGCGATTATTTGCTTCGTCATTGGGTCAATAGTGTTCGGCAAATTTAAATTAAGTATCCGTTTGTCGAAATAGATTATCGCGATGCCCATTAAACTTTGGGGAGGAACAAACCTTATTTTTTACAAAAAAAAAGGGGAAAGGGGAAGGGGAAATTAACATCCCAGAAAATTGTTACGTGAAATCTTGGAAAGGGAAAATTTTGGTTTAAAAGCCACAGAAAAAAAAATCCCCGACCATTCACTTCCGTCTTGCCCACGCCTGACCCTTAAACCTGCTTGCCCACAAATTAAAAGTGCAAAGGTGTATGTTTTAAACCCAAATTTCTTTTTTATTTAAATGGACTTTAAAATACCCCTGTCCTGGAAAGGATGACCCCCAAACTGCATGACCCCAGATTAAAAAGTCCCGGAAAAAAGGAGTCTTTAAACCCTTTTTAGTTGAACTGGAATTAACTATAATGTTCGTCCGCTTTTGCCCTTTAACCTGTTACCCACGAAAAAAAAGTACTGGAAAAGGGTCTTTAAAACCCCCTTTTTTGTTGAACTGGACATTGATTTTCCCTGTTCTGTACCCCGTATGACCTTTAAAAACCCCTGTTGACCCACAGATTAAAAAGTCGGGGAAAAAGGAGTCTTTAAAACCCCCCTTTTTAGTTGAACTGGACATTGATATACTTTCTGTCCCGTATGCCATTAAACCCGTCTGACCCAAAGTTTTAAAAAGTGCAAGAAAAAAGGGGTTTTTCAACCCCTTTTTAGTTAAAACTGGAATTGCTTATCTGTCCTGGCCCGCGTTGCTTAAACCTTTTCTGACCCCCCAAATTTAAAAAAAGTGCCGGGAAAAGGAGTTTTGAACCACCTTTTTTGTTGAATGGCTTAACTATATCTGCCCTGTACGCAGTAGGACTTTAAACCCTGTCTGCCCAGTTTAAAAGTGGGGGAAAAAGGAGTTTTAACTACATTTTGTTTCATGGACATTGAATATGTCCTGGGAAACAGATGGCCCAAACTGCATGCCCCCCACTTTAAAAGTCCCGGAAAAAAAAGGAGTCTTTCAATACCCTTTTTGTTTCACGGGAAATTAAAATCCCTGTCGGGGCCACGATGACCCTAAACCTGTTTGCCCACGATACAAAGGGGACTATGCTATTTTGAAGTGACTCTATTTAGTATTTTTTGTAATGACATTTTTTTAAGAATTTATTTGGGGAAAGTTTTTTTTTTAGTTTTACTTTTACCATTTTGCTTTTTTTTCAAGTGTGAAAACTTTAAAATTCCCCCTCCTGCGTTTTTAAAGGTATTTTTTACAGTGTGAGTGTTATTATGCCCACACCATAAGAAATACAAATTCCAAATACCCCAAAAAATTTTAGTTGGAAGATTTTTTGCTCCGGCTTCTTGGTGATTCAGCAATAAATTTTCAAGGGTTTATTTTTCCTCCAAACCCTTTTTTTGATTAGGGCAGACTCCCCTGGAGATCAAATGATGGCCCCCCTTTGTGACCCCCGCCCCAAAAAATTTTAAAGCCTTTAAAATTTGAAATTTGGCCCGCCTAGACCCCTTTTTGACATCAAACCTACAAAACCCCCTTTTTCTAAATCTGTTTTTTAGAGGAATTTGAGCTCTCCTGATTGCCCCTTACGGGGTGAGCAGTGCTGCCGTCAGCCAATCTGTTAACACGGAGGTTTCCAGCTGCCGACTTACAGTGGGTGCGGTGATGACGACCAAGGTGGCGTTCTTCCCCGTCATCTTTTTAACACAGGGTTATAAATAGGTAAAAATGCCCTTATGTGCCAGCAACGGAAAAAGTCGTTGCTGAAAGCAGATGTGCGGAAGCGGGATGTGGAGGTAAGACATCCAGCTTCTCTCAGTACACTGTTCATGCCTGGGTAGCGCTTGCACCTCCGTATGAGTGCGGACCAATTGAGATTCACTTGGACAATTCTGGTGGTTAACGCTCTCTGTTCCACCAGGTGCCTTTTGTTGGCATTCATTTTCTCTTTTTCTCAAACGTGTGATGGTGGAAATTGTCTCTGTACTTTGTTATCTGTCCGTGACTCCATACTCCATGTCCTCTGAGATAACTACAGCTGGTCAAGTTTTTCTGTCCTCCCTTGTCTAATTTAGAGGAATTTTTTTTTTCCTGCTTTTTTGTACATGAATTAAGTTTTTTTGTACTTTAATTATGAAAACCTATTTTTTTAATTAGGATGGAATCCCCCATGTCTTTGTGTCTCTTTTTTTCATGTATTAAATGGGTTGTCTCAATACAGGGATGATAGCTATGTTAAAGTTCTTGCAAAAAAAGTCATTTTGCAATATGTAGTCACTTTAACTGTGTAATACCTATTCCTGTTTCTGTCAGCTCCATCACCAGTGAGCCACTCTTGACTATTGGTGAAGAAACAAATGTCTGTTAGAAATTTTTTTTTATATTATAGGACCTGTAGTATAGCTGAATGTCACGCCAAATTAATGCCCCCAAAATTCACACATAAAATGACACTTGAGCCACTTTTGACCTCTTTTGTTTGAAGAACATTATGTCTGTTTGATCAACAACCATTTTTTTTTTTTATTAATTGGACCTGTAGTATTGCTGCCATTGTCACAGGCAAAATGCCCCCAAAAAATTTAATAGCATGACCCTTGCCACTTTGGACAATTGTGAAGTACAAATGTCTGTTTAGAAACAATATTTTTTTTTATAGTATGACCTGTAGTTTAGCTGCATGTCTCAGCCAAAATCCCAAAAAAAATTACAAAACATGACTTGAGCTATTTGCCAATTGGAAGTACAAATGTCTGTTATGAAACAACTTTTTTTTCGAATTGGACCTGTAGTATTGCTGCATTTCAAGCAGCAGACCCAAAAAAATTATAAAATGATCTTCGCAGCCACTGTTAAGAATTTGTGAGGAGGATAATGCCACTAAAAGCCACATATCTGTTCCTAAGGACCATGATTATTGCTGTTTCTACAGCAACATGACTCCAAAAATTATAAATATGACTTCTCAGCCACTATTAAAATTGTGATGGAGAAAGGCAACTTAAAAGCCAATTTTCTGTTCCAATAGAACATTATTTTAGCTGTATCTCACAGCAACATGACCTCATAACCATTGACATTGCCAACAAACTTCTAAGATAAAGTGAAGTATATGATACGGTAGTTGTCTGATACTCTTGCTGTCTTTTACAGTATCTCACAGCAAAACCAGCAAAAAATGAACTGTTGGGAAAAAAAGGGTATAAAAATTGCAGTAGACATGATCATTTTAAAACTAAAGTGACTAAGTTTTCATGAGGACCATTTATGTTTGAAGAGAATATGATGTAGGAAGGGCAAACTAATTGGTTGACCTCGGCAAAATTGGGGCCACATAACATCATCGAGATCCATGCCTGATTAATCTTGATGTAAGTCAATCGTATTTCCTAAATTTTACTGTGGTAAGCTGGTATGCGTTTCTCTGTATGACTTACTCCAGCTGTGCTGGAAGGTCCGCTCGATATGACGTGGCTGATGGGAAGGACACCACCTTTATAGAGACGTGGCCGAGGAGCCGAGTAGGTACCAATTCATCCATTTGGGATACCATAAGTTCTATTTGGGTCGGAAACAATGCAAAAACATCGGTGTGTTGAGACGCAGATAGTCGGTGCACCATGATCTTAGCTGGTCTCTGTGTGTTTGAGTTCGTTGGCATGCAACTGCTGTTTGGTGATGTGTAAATAATGGATTGCCAGAGGTCTCCCATTAGGCTTTTCTTGCCACCTTTCCTGCTTCCGCTACGGCTACTTAGCACTCTACTGCTGTCACAACGCTGGACGTTGTTCCACAGTGACATTTGAGGAACGTTGAGCTGACGCAAACGAGTCTCTGTTGATCAATCGCAAGGTCTCCATTACCGGCATTTTTTCTCTCTATTTGGGTGGGTGGATGGAATGCAGTGCTGAGTTTGGTTCGTACCGGGGATTACGGATGGTGGCCACCCAGTAATCTGTTGTTCATTTTGATGGCCTTAAGGCGAGGATCATGTTGGAGGAAAATGGAGCATCCAAGCACTATGGTGAGCGATGGGAGCTTGATTTTCCCTAGACTCTGGGGTTCGAGGTGACACTACAAACAGATCTACCTCATCTTCCTCCTCCACTTCAACATTCGCGCCAACCTCTTTTCCAAGGCTAGGGACGTCGGTTATACGTCGGTGTCTAAGGAATTTCTCCTCTCCGCTGCCTCCGGCACAGCGTAAAACACGCCCTGGCTTGCCTGTGTTGATGCACCCTGAGAGCTGATTTATGAGCCGCCTTGCATAGCCCTGGACCCCGGAAAACCCTGCCTAATGAGCGACCGATGAAATTGTGAAACTGTGGGTCTTGTGGATTTCGACGGGAGTAAGGCTCTCCAGTCCGTCTCCTCCTACCGTCGCTGGAGGGGACCTGTTGTTTCAGGTCCCGCGTTCTCGGAGTGTCTCCATCGATCGTTCCTGAATATGATCTCCACAATTGCTCATGCTGACTAAGGGCATTGTCCACCACTGACCATTTTGTGGCTTCTTCTAAAACTGGCAAGGTTGGTTGATAGCTCTTTCACCTGCCTCCACTCTCGGTGGCTCTACACCCCGAGGTCCGCACCGCTGCTTGTCAGGCCATGTGTCACTTCGTACTGCGTAATGCATTGCGCGGCTGCATACAATCGCTGGAGCATTTGGTGGGTGGAATACAGCGTGTTGCCTCGTTCAACAATGAGAACGGTTGACGGGCGATGCCCGAGTGTCGCTGCAACGCTGCCAGGCTGGACGAAAGCAGGGTGAGCGAACGGCGGAAGTGCGAACTTAGACTTCGACCTTCCTCAGCAGGCTGTCAGGGGACGCCGGGTAGCTTTAGAAACATGTACTTGGCGACAAGGTTCTTGACATGTGCACAGGCAAGGGATGTGCTCCAGCTACGATCTTAGGGGCGGCCAGCAGAATTTCGTTCCGTTATCGCTCCTCCTCACCTTGTCCTGGCACAAGGTTTTCTTGTCACCCAGCCAGTGCTCGGGTCTCGTTTGCGACGAGCCGTCACAGTCCTGACCTGTGTGTGTGACGGTTCCAAGACAGGATTAATTTCAACACGGCCTGGGGTCTTGGGCTCGTTGATGCCACCAGAGGACCTTGGGGGGAAAGAACCTGCACACATCCCTGCGGTTTTGAAGAAGGTGCGGCGAGCCTGAGAGCCACAGTCACCCCAGAGACATCCAACCTGCTCACAGTGGGTAGTGAGCTGTCACAAAGAGATTTCGCGGCTTGGCCGTGCTTACTAGTCTTGTGTCGGTGGTCTGATGGACTTTTAAGGAGGAATAACTCAGATGAAGACAACGCGCTTGAAATTTTGTTGACAGTGGCTGGCAAGGGCCTAGGGAAGGTTTTTGGCAAAGGAAATGCTGCTCAGAATCTGGTATTGGAAGGCAGGAAGGCCCATGACGTGGCGGAACCCACTGGGTCCACCAGACGGAAAGGCAACATTTCCAAGGCCTTATGCCTTGGCAAGTGCGACATTCGGCTTTTGTCTTTGGGATAGTTTGGGTTTTGTTAAAAGTGTTTCTTCTGCTCCCAAACTGGAAGACAGAAGGCTGGTGCTAGATGGCCGCTGTACGCATGCAGGTCGTCTCTAAATGGCGGAAGGAGAAGGGGTTAGGATGGGTCTATGGTTGTGTGGTTGTGGTTTCGGGCGATGGTGGAGGCGAAGCGTGAGGCTGATCTGATCATGGACTCTGAGAGACATGGGCAGCTGAGGAACGCTTTGGTGGTGGCGGAGGAGGAAGGTGGAGCCGGGACAGAGGTTGTGTGACAGTGGTTGGAGGCACGGCGTCGGTCTGGCCTTTTTTGGCAAGTGTGCTCCATTTCAAACTCATGCATTCGCTGCATTGTGACTAGACAAGTTGGTGGTGGTTTAAACACCTAAGGTCTTGCCTCTACTTATGCGTTTACGTCAAATGGCATATGACATGCCTGGGTGAATCAGAGGCCATAGCCAAAGAAGAGCCCAGGCTTGAGAGGGTCTTGTGACCTTTTTGACGGCGTATTTTAGCGAGGAGCGGGGTGGTTTCCGCTGGATCGTGGTGGCGGAATCTCATATCTAGCGTCCTTATCTGCGACCGCCCTCTCCCTTTTTGAGGCGGGGGAACCGTACTGATCACTACCCCTTCGTCTTCCCTCTCGTCCTGTTGATGAGCGCTCGCAAGCAATTTCTGCTGAAAAGACCACGTTGGATCGCAAACAATTGTCGTCTATCATCACATCAACACAGGTGCTTCGTCGTTTTGAACATTCTGCATCCAGGTGCTGGGGCCTAAATGCCAAGGGAACTGCAATGGCGTAGCCGTCAGCCCGGGATTTTTTGCCAATTGACCGGCTTCACTTCTCCTACTCTGATGGCATCAGTTCTTGGCAGGTCTGTGCAGAGGAAAATCATCCTCTTTGGCCTCTTGATCTTTTACATGCCTTCTGACCCCAAACCGCATTTTGTATAAAGAGGTCTTTCAGAAAATGGATTATCCACAGTGGTGGGTACTACAAGTTGACATTTGGGCTGTTCATGTTGGACGGGGCTGTGTTGCTTGATTGACGACATTTGGTGGCCGTGACTGAGAGGACAGAGGAAGGTACAGGGACTGCTGGATGCAAGGTTGCCATTTTACCTCTGAAGAACCAGATTGGCGACGGCTGTTCTTTACTGAGATTCACGGGCCCTAACCAGCGATGACAGGAGTGACGGTCTGCAAATCTGCATCCGCTGGCTTGCGGTGTTGTCGCCAGCATGGATGGAGACCTTCTCTCGTACCTCTACTCCATGTCCTACCCCCCTCTTGCTCGCTTACCAACTGAATTTCCTCCATGTTCAGAAAGATAAAAAATTTGAGAAGGTATGGAAAAGTTTTGGAAAAATCTATTAAAAGATGGCAAATCACAGTTTTCTCAATCTGCAAATCAATACAAAATTGCTGGTTCAAATTTAAATGACAATGTAGTTTCTATCAACAAAGCTTGACTGACCAAAAGTGATAAAAAACACCTGTCGGAATATGTTTACGGATATTAAAAGGTTTTTTTGGACCTTTCAGTACACAATTGTTGGTGACTACAAAGTTGCTGTATTCAAATTTAACTGCAAGGGACCTCTGTTCAACCACAGCTGGCCTGCCGCCATAAGTGATTAAAAACACGTATCTGAAATGTATATCCGGATAATCTAAAAGGTATTTTTGGCACCTATCAATTCACCTGTGTGGACTACAAAATTGCTATAGTGAAATATTAATACTGCACAAAGTCGCTCTATGAACATAGCTTGAGCTGACCCAAAAGTGATTAAAAACACCTGTCTTGAAATGTTGACGGGATATTAAAAGCTATTTTTTGGCAACTATATCAATTCACCTGTGATGACTACTAAATTGCTATATTCAAATTTAACTGCAAAGTAGATCTATTAACAAAGCGTTGACTGACCCAAAAGTGAAAAAAAACACCTGGATCTGAAATGTATTGGGATAATTAAAAGGTTTTTTTTGCACTATTCTATTCTCATGTTGGTGACTTCTAAATTGCTGTATTCAATTTTAACTGCTAAGTAGCTCCTGATGAACAACGCTGGACTGACGTAAAAAGTGAAAAAAACACCTGTCTGAAATGTATACGGGTAAATAAAAGGTGTTTTTTGGCACTATCAATGCACTGTGGTGACTACAAAATTGCTGTATTCAATTTATCGCAAAGTAGATCTATTCACAAAGCTTGACTGACCTAAAAGTGAATAAAACAACTGGTCTGAAATGTATACGGTGATAATATTAAGGATTTTTTGGGCTACATTTCAATTCATCCTGTGGTGACTACTAAATTGCTGTATTTCTAATTTAACTGCCATAGTAGCTCGTATGAACAAAGCTATGACTGACCATTAAAGTGAAAATAACAGCTGTATGAATGTTTTCGGGATAATAAAAGTATTTTTTGGCACCTTTCAATTCACACTGTGGGGTCTTACAAAATTGCTGTATTCAAATTTAACTAGCAAAGTAGATCTATCAACAAAAGCTTGACTGATCAAAATGAATAAAATCACCTGTCTGAAATGTATACAGATATAAAAGGTATTTTTGGCACATCAGTACTCCTGTGGTTGACTTCATGTTGATGGATTCATATTTAACTGAAGGTACCTGATAAACACAGATGGCCTGCCGCTCCTAAGTGAAAAAAATAACTGTATCTGAAAATGTATACCGGATAATAAATGGTATTTTTTGGCACATATCAACATGTGGTGACTTCAAATTGTCTATTAGTCATAATTTAACTGCATATAGTAGATTATAAACAATAGCTTGACTGACCAAAAGTGAAAAAAAAACACATGTAATGAAATGTATAGGGATATTTAAATAGGTTTTTTTTGGGCATCTATCAATTCCACCTGTGGTGACTACTAAATTGCTGTATTCAAATTTAACTGCTATTAAAAGCTCTATGAACAAATGCTTGACTGACCAAAAGTGATTTAAACCCCCCCCCCCCCACCCCCTATCCTGTCTGAAATGTTTATGGGATTAATAAAAGGTTATGTTTTTGGCCCCTATCAATTACCTCATGGTGGATCTACTAAATTGGCTGTATTCTTATTTATACTGCAAAGTCAGCTCTCATGAACAAAGCTTGAAATATGACCAAAGTGAATATTACACCCTTGTCTGAATGTATCGGGATTTATTAATGGTCTTTTTTGGCACATTTTCAAATTCACCTGTGGTGACTACAAATTGCTGTTGTATCAGTTTAACTGCAAAGGAGTAGATTAAGCAAAAAGCTTGATGACCAAAAAGTTGAAATAATCTCCTGATCTGAATATGTATTTCGGGTTATATAAAGGTATTTTTTGAACCTATCAATTGCACCTGTGGTGACTACAAAAATTGCTGCTATTCAAATTTAAGCTGCAAATGTAGATCTATCAACAAAGTTGACTGACAAAAGATGAAAAAAACACCTGTCCGAAAAGGTATACGGATATTAAAGTATTTTTGGTCCTATCAGTAAACCTGGGGGGACTACAAAGTTGCTGGATTCAATTTAATTGCAAGGTACTCCTATCAACAGTTGGCCTGCGCCAAAGTGAAAAAATACACGTATCTGAAATGTATACGGGATAATTAAAGGTATTTTTTGGCATCCTATTCAACCTGTGGTGACTACAAAATAGATATATTCAATATTTAACTGCAAAGTAGAATCATTCAACAAAGCTGTGACTGATCCAAAAGTGAAAAAAAACCTGTCTGAAATGTTACGGGATAATATAAAAAGTATTTATTTTTTTGCACCTATCTACTGTGGGTGAGTTACAAAATTGCATTTAGTCTAATTGAACTGCAAAGTTAGTTCTATTCAACACAGCTTGACTGACCTATAGTGGAAAAAAAAACCTGTCTCGGAAAATGTATCGGGATATTAATAGGTATTTTTTGGCAATATCAATAAACATGTGGGTCTTCTAAATTGACTGTATTCTAATTTACTGCAAAGTCCTCTATGAAAAGATTGACTGACACTAAAGTGAAAATAATACACCTGTTGAATATGTTTTACGGATAATTATAGCTATTTTTGGGCACCTATCAATTCACCTGTGGTGACTAACTAAATTGCTAGTATTCAAATTTAACAAAAAAATATAAAAACTCTGCATAAGTAGATCTTTACAAAGCTTGACTGACCATAAGTGTAAATAAACACCTGTCTGAAATGTATAGGATATTAAAAAGGTATTGTTGGCACTCTGTACAACTGTGGTGATACAAAGTTGCTGGATTCAATTTAACTGCAAGGTCTCCTCTATCAACACAGCTGGCCTGCGCAAGTGAAAAAATACGTATCTGAAATGTATACCGGTATAAGTAAAGGTATTTTCTTGGCAACCTATCAACTGTGGTGACTACAAATTGCCTCTAAAGTCAAATTTATCTGACTAAAGTCGATCTTTTCAACTAGCTTGACTGACCAAAAGTGAGAAAAATACACCTGACTGAAATGTATACGGCGATAATAAATAGGCTTTTTTTGGCACCTATCCAATTTCACCTGTGGTGACTACTAAATTGCTATATTCAAAATTTAACTGGCCAAAGTAGCTTATGACACAAAGCTTGTACTGAACATAAGTGAAAAATAACACCTGTCTCTGAAATGTTTTATGGGATAATTAAAGGTATTTATTTGGGCACCTATCAATTCTTCTGTGGTGACTACTTAAATTGCTTGTATTCATTACTTTAACTGCAATAGTAGCTTTTGGAACAATAGATGACTGAACCAAAAGTGAAATAATAACACCTGTCTGTTATGTTTTAGGGATGGATAAATATAATGGTATTTTTTGCACCTTTCAATTAACCTGTGGTTAATACAAAATTGCTTTATTCAAATTTAACTGCAATGTAGATATATCAATCACAGCTTTGACTGACCAAAGTGAAAAAAAAAACACACTGTCTGAAATGTATTACGGGATAATAAAGGTTATTTTTTGACTCTTTCAATTCTCCTGTGGTGAATCCAAAATTGCTGAATTCACTATTTATCTGTCTAAGTAGATCTTTCAACAAGCTTGTCTTACACAAGCATGTGATAAATAACTCCTGTCGAAATGTATACGGATATTATAAGGTATTTTGTGGCACATTTTCCAGTTCTCATGTTGGTGTCGTACAAGTTTGACTGGATTCTAATTTAATGGACTAGGGTTACCTCTATCAACACAGATGGCGTGCCCAAAAGTGAAAATACACGTATCTGAAATGTTTTACGAGAATAATAAAAGGTTTTGTTTGCACCCTATCTACCTGTGGGTCGACTACAAAAGGCTATATTCAAATTTTAAAACTGCCTTAGTAGATCATTCAACAAAAGCTTGACTGACCAAAAGTTGAAATAAATCACCTGTCTGATATGTATACGGGATAATATAAAGTTTATTTTTTTGGCACCTCTCAAACTGTGGTGTCTACAAATTGCTGTATTCAAAATTTAACTGCAAAGTAGATCTTCAACCAAAGCCTTGAGCTGACCAAAAGTGAAATAAATACTCCTGTCTGAAATGTATACAGGATGATAAAAGTATTTTTTGGCACCTTATCAACTGTGGTGACTAACAAAAAATTGCTTGTATTCATATTTAACTGCAAAGTTAGATCTATCAACAAAGCTTGACTGACCATAATGTGAAAAAAAACCACCCTGTCTGAAATGTATACGGGATAATAAAAGGGATTTTTTGGCAACTATTTCAATCACTGTTGGTGCGACTACAAATTTCTGTTTCATAAGTTAACTGCAAAGTAGATCTATCAACAAAGCTTGACTGACCAAAAGTGAAAAAAAACACGGTCTGAAATGTATAGGATATTAAAAGGTATTTTTTAGCACCTATCAGTACACTGTGGTGAATACCAAAGTTGCTGGATTCAAATTTAAACTGCAAGGTGGCTTATCATACACAGAATGCGCCTGCGCCTAAGTGAAAAAAACTACGGTATCTGAATGTATAAGGGTTAATATAAGGTATTTTTTGGACATATCAATTCACCTGTGGGTGACTACAAAATTGCTTGTATTCAATATTTACTGGCAAAGTTAGATCTATCAACAAAGCTTTACTGGACAAAAGTGAAAAAAAAA
>JAODAL010080952.1:0-12066 GCA_025379985.1 Phyllomedusa bahiana | reverse complement strand
AATTCCACCCCCAAACCCAAAGTGGGGGGATCTGGGTGCAACTGCTTATCTGAATATAGAGAGATAGAGGAAAAATCCCGTTACCAGGGTCCCAGGGGAATTGTAAACACATGACCCCAGAAGCTGGATTTCAATGGGGGTTTACGGGGTTTGGTGCGGATTGTTTGGTTGTAGCAGGTCGGGTAAAATAACAATAATCAGATAAGTTCACTTTTGGAAAAACCAAAAGTCCAGGGGGAAATTTTATAGGAGCCCCTGTCCTGCGCACCAGGTGTCGGGACTCTGCTGAGTGAAATTGCTCACTAGATTTGTACCTGTCTATCGCAGGTTCAAAATCCAGTAAAGTCTCTGCCCCCTTCAGGGATGTCGTCACACTGTCTACATCGGGTTTTAGGGCCACAGCTGCTGCTCGTTAAATGCCTTTTCTTTCTCAAAGTCCATTTTTACAGCCTCCCAGATTTGCCCACAGTGGTATTGATCAGTTTTAGCACAAAGATTTGTAGAAAAAGTCAGAGGGAAGGATTCTATCGGATTCCCTGGGAGCTTGCACCGAACAACCTACTCCATGACGTTAGGCACCCCCCCCCTGAAGACCTCTTTGTTGACAAAATGCGGTTGGGGGGTCAGAAAAGCATGTTAAAAGTCAAGAGGCCAAAGAGGATGTTTTCTTGCTTGACCCCCCAGTACTGACCCCTCAGAGGAGGAAAAGGAACCCGGTCAATCGGCAAAAATCCCGGGAGGTGGGGCAATCCCCTTGCGTCCTTCTTTTTTGTCCCTCGCCCTGGATGCAGATGTGGACGACGAAGTCACCGTGTTTCATGTGATGATGAGGACATTGCGGCCCAAGTGGTTTTTCAGCAGAATTTTGCTTGCAGCGCTTCTCACTGGTTTTGAGGGGGGGGACGATGGGGGGGTGTGTCAGTAGGGCCCCGCTCAAAAAGGGAGAGGGCGTGGGCAGATCCGTGATTGTTTCCCACCAGCCAGGTCAGGGGAAAAAACCCCCGCTCCTCGCTTATCGCCGTCAAAAGGTCAGGACCTCTCAAGCCTGGGCCTTCTTTGAGCAAGCCTCTGATTCACCAGCGTGTCATATGCCCCCTTTGGCCGTAAACGCATAAGTAGAGGCAAGAATTTAGGGGTTTAAAACCCCCACAAAAATGTCTGTACATGCAGCGATTTCATGAGTTGAAAAAGGAGGAAAACCTTTGGCCAAAAAAAGGGCCCGGGCCGACGCCGGGCCCCCAACCCTGTAAAACCCCCCTGTTCCGCCCCTCACCTCCGCCACACCAAAGGGTTCCCCAGCTGCCCAAAGTCTTCAGGTCATGATCAGGGATCAGCCTCCGCTTGCCTCCCCCGTCGCCCGAGTACCCCCAGCACACCAGAGACCCCTCATACCCCCTTCTCTTTGCAGTTTGACGACTGCACGCCGCCAAATGGCCGTCGAGCAGCCAGTTTCTGTCTTCCAGGTTTTGGGGGCAGAAAAAACCTTTACCAAACCATCCCAAAAACCAAAAAACCTGAATGTCGGCATTGCCAGGCTTTTGGCCTTGGAAAATGCTTTGCCTTCCGTCTGGTTGACCAAGATGGGTTACGCCACGTCATGGGCCCTTGCTGCCCCCAGACCAGATGCCGCGCAGGCATTTCTTTGCCAGAAAAAGCGTCCCTGCCCATGGACTAGCCAACGTGTCATCTAGAATTTCAAGCGCGTTGTCATTGCTTCTGTTCCGGACAAAGTCACATCTGCGACCACCGACACATGACTGTAAGCCTGGCAAGGCCGCTTTATCTCTGTGACAGCTCTCTGGGTGAGCTGGTGTGGATGTTATCTGGGGGGTGTCGGTGGCTCTGCAAGGCCTTTCTTTATTGGCGCACCACACTCTTCAAAAAACGCAGGGATGGTGCTGGGCTCTTTCCCCTCAAGGTCCCTCTGGTGGCTCATCACGTGCCCTGAGAAACCAGGCCGTGTTGAAGATTAATCTGTCTTGGAGGACGTCCACACACAGGTAGGAGCTGTGGACGGCTTTCCGCAGCGAGACCGGAGCGCTGGCTGGGTTGACAAATAACCTTGAGCCTGGCAAAGGTGTGTGTTGGCTGTGCGATAACGGTGCGAAATATAGCTGGCCGCCTTAAGTATCGGTAGGCTGGAGCACTTCCCTTGCCTGGCAATGTCATGAAACCTTGTCGTCCCAGAAATTTCAGCCAAAGAGCTACCAGCGTCTGGTCTGCCTGCTGAGGAAGCTCGAGGTCTGAGTTTCGCACTTTCCGCCATTCGCACCCTGCTTCGTTCCCGCTGGCTGTCGTTGCTCAGGCGTCGCTCGGCTCCCCCGATCAACCGTCTATGTTGACGTGGAAACACGCTGGAATTCCACCCTCCACATGCTCTACAGCGGATTGTTCTGGCAGCAGCGCAATGCCTCATTAGCAGTACGAAGTGACTCATGGCCTGACCAAGCAGCGGTGGGACCTACGCGGTGTGAGCCAACCGAGAGTGGAGGCAGGTGAAAGAGCTCTGCACCAATCCTTGCCAAGTTTTGAAGAAGCCACCAATATGGTCAGTGCGTGACCAATGCCCTTGTCAGCCATGAGCCCATTTGGTGATCTTAGTTCTGGAACGATCGGTGGGACACTCTGAAACAACCAGGTACCGGCCAGCGACGGGGAGGAGACAGACACAGATGCAGACTCAGAGCCTTTCTCTCCGTCCGAATCCACAAAGGCCCCGACAGTTTCTAATTTTATCGGACTTATTAGGCAGTGTTCGGGGTTCAGGCTTGTGCAACAGGTGGCGCATCCAGCTCTCAGGATGCATCATCTCAGGCAAGTCTAGGGCTGTGTTGAAGCATGATGTGCCGGGAGGAAGCGGGAGGGGGAGGAGGTTTACTAGACAACCGACAGTTTACCGACGTCCCTGCCTTGGAAAGGAGGTTGGCGCGAATTTGAGGCGGAGGTGGAAGATGAGCGAATAAATCAGTTTGCTAGTGCCCCTCGACCCCAAAGGCTTGGGGAAATCAAGGCTCCATCTCTCACATGAGTGCTTGGATGCTCCATTTCCTCCAACATGATCCTCGCATTAAGGCCATCATATTGGACGACAGTTACTGGGTGGCCACCTCTGAGGATCCCCAGTACAAAAACAAAACTCAGTAGCACTTTCCTTTCACCCACCCAATAGAGGAGTAAAATGCAGGAAATGGAGGACCCTTGATGATTGATCAACTGGAGACATTCTGTTGCGTCGTCCTGCTTCACGTTCTCTTCAAATGTCCACGGTGGAACAACATCAGCGAGGTGACAGCAGTGTAGAGTGCCAAGAGCCGTAGCGGCAGGCAGCAGCAGGGCATGGTCGGCCCAGAAGCACTAAAGGGTGACATATGGCAATCTTTTATTACCACCTGCACCAACGCATGAAATACAGGGCACCCCACCCAATCAACACACAGGACCAAGTTAAGATCATGGTGCTCGGGACTATCTGCGTTTCAACACCGATGTTTTTGTTTGTGTTCCGGACCCAATAGATTCTGGGTATCCAAAATGGTCAACGGAAATGGACCCGAGCTGCTTGCCCCCTACGCTTTTAGAGGTGTTGTCCTATGCCAGAGCAGCGTCATATCTGAGCGGACCTCTGCCTCAGCTGTGAGGGAGTCATTACAGACAAACGCATCCGGCTTTTTCCACTAGTAATGTGGATCGTTTGATTTTCTATCAAGATGAATCAGGCAATGGATCTTCTGATGATGTTGTGGCCCCAATTGCCGAGGTCACTCGGATTAGTTGTCCGGTCTACTTCACATTCCTCTTCAACAGAAATGGTCCTCTTGAAACTTTTTTTTAAAATGATCTTTTCTTACTGCAATTTTTATTCTCGGTTCCCAACAGTTCATTTTGCCGGTTTTGCTGTGAGGAGAATGTAAAAGTCAGCAAGGTTTCAAGAACAACATCGTATTTCCATGTTACTCACTTTATCTTTAGAAGTTTTCGCATTGTCAATGGTTCTTTTTTGAAGGTCATGTTGCTGTGAGATACAGCTATAATTATGGTCCTTATGGAACAGAAATGTGGCTTTCTAAGTGGCATTTCTCCATCAAAATTTTTAATAGTGGCTGAGAAGGTCCATATTTATAATTTTTTGGGGTCATGTTGCTGTGAGATACAGCAATATTTATGTGTCCTTGGAACAGAAATGTGGCTTTTGAGTGGCATTTCTCCATCTCATTTTTAACAGTGGTGAGAACGTCATTTTTTTTTTTTATTTTTGGGTCAGATGCTTTGAAATATGCGCGCAAGCAACACTCCGGGTCCTTCTAAAAACTGTTTGTTTTCTAACAGACATTTGTTCTGCACAAATTGTCAAAAGTTGGACTCAAGGGTCATAGCTTTTGACATTTTGGGGGCATTTTGCTGTTGACATGCAGCTATACTATAGGTTCTATTATAAAAAAAATGTTTTGTTTCTAATAGGACATTTGTTTTCAACAATGTCAGAGTGGCCTCAAGGTTGATGGTGCATGTCAGAAAAACAGGAATAGGTAGGGAAGACTGTATTTAATGGGACACATATTGCAAAATGACTGTTTTTGCAAGATCTTTAAACGCTCAATAGCTATCAATCCCTGTATTGAGACAACCCATTTAATACAATTAGAAAAGGAGAAAAAATGACTCATGGTGGGATTCCATCCTATTTTAAAAATGTGTTTTCTAGAATTAACTACTAAAAAAACTTGCATGTACATATAGCTGGGTAAATAAATTCCTCTGAATTGTAAAGGGAGGTTATAGAAGACTTGACCAGATGTAGGTTATTCAGGAGGACATGGAGTATGGAGAACGGGACAGAGAACAAAGAAACAGAGACAATTTCCTCCAGCAAGCGTGAGTAAATGAGAAAAGAATAGCCAAGAAAAAAAGGGCACCTGGGTGGAACAGGGAGCGTTTATCCACCAGTATTTCCAAGTGAAGCTCAATTGGTCCGCACTCATACGGGAGATCGTGGGGGGCAAGCGCCTACCCAGGTCTTGACTGTGTACTGAGGAGGCTGGAAGGTCTGCTCACACTTCGCACTCTGCGTCAGCACGATGTATTTCGTTGCTGCGTCTTAAGGGCATTTATACCGTCTGTTGTTAATAGATGGACTCGGCACCATGCCTGGGCTCTCCACCGCACCCACTGTAACTCCGGCCTGGCAGCCTGAACATGCGTGCTATTAGTTGGGCAAGAACAGTTAGCCCCGGGATTCACCGCACCCACTGTAAGTCTGGCCCTGGCAGCTGGACCTCGTGTGTTATAGACTGGACTGACGGCAGGTCTAGCTCTCACCATTAGGGGGCAATCAGGTGAAGCTTCATATTATTTTCTCTAAAAAAATCAGATTTTGAAAAAGGTGATTTCTGTGAGGTTAAGGTAGTGTCAAAAAAAAGGGCCCCAGGGCTGGACACAAATTGCACCATGTTGAGGCTTTAAAATGTTCTGGGGCTGGAATCACTATGGGGTCGCATCATTTGATCTCCAGGGAGTCTGTCCCTAATCATGAAGAAGGATTTGGTAGGAAAAATGAAACCATTGATTGATTTGATTGGCAAGATTCACTCTCGCAGAAGCAAGGAGGGCAAATGTCTTCTCAACTAAGAAGTGTTATTGTGGGACTGATTAGGTCAATTTGTGATTACCTTATGGGATGTGTGCGGACGAATGTTATCACATTACACGTAGTAAAAAAATACCTTTAAAAACTGAGGAAGGGGTGGATGGTTGATATTATCACACGTTTGAAATAAAAAGCAACATGATAATAATGTAAAACTATAAATAAAACTTCCCTAAATAAATTCTGTAATCAAGTGTCAGTTACCAACAAATATACTAACTGACAGTCAATGTACAAAATAGCATAGTGTGCCACTTTGTGATCTGTGGGTCATACACAGGTTAGGGGTCATGATGTGCCAAGGAGCAGGTAATAGTCACAATGTCCAGTGAAACTTAAAATGAGTGGTTGAAAGACTCTATTTCCAGGCACTTTTTAATCTGTGGGTCAGACAGGTTTAGATGGTATTCTGCGGTACAGGACAGATATAGTTAATGTCAAGTTCATACAAAATTGTGGTTGAAAGACTCCCTTTTCCCAGCACTTTTTGTTTTGGGGTCAGACAGGTTAATGGTCATACTGCGGTACAGGACAGGTTATAGTCAATGCCCAGTTCAACTAAAATGGTGGTTCAAAGCTCCTTTTCCCAGACACTTTTTACATTGTGGGGTTTCAGGACAGGTTTAATGGTCATAACTGTGTACTGGACAGGTATTAGTCATATGTCACCAGTTCAACTGAAATTTGGTGGTTGAAAGATCCTATTCCCAGACACATTTTTAATTCTGGGGTTTTTTTTTTTGGGGTCAGACAGGTTTAATGGTCATGTGCGGTACAGGACAGATCTCGTTAATGTCCAGTTCAACTTAATATGGTGGTTTCAAAGACTCCTTTTCCCAGCTCCTTTTTAATCTGTGGGTCAGACAGGTATAATGTCTTACTGCGGTACAGGACCAGATATAGTTATTGTCCAGTTCAACTAAATGGTGGTGATTGGAAAGACTCTTTTCGGCACATTGTTTATCTGGGGTCATTGACAGGTTTGGGGCTGCATGCTGCATTCCAGGACAGGGGTATTCATTGTCCAGTCACAGTAAAATGATGGTTTTCAATTCATACTGCCTTATGGCACTTTTAATTTGTGTGGGTCATGAAGGTTTAAGGGTCATGCTTGTGGTGCAAAGACAGGGATAGTGACATGGTCTGTGATTTATCTTTCTGGGGCCTTTTATAACATGAGTGTGTTGCCTAAGATGTAGCACGTATTCCATTGTGACTGTTGTGGATGTTAATTTCCTGGCATCTCCATCCCTATTTGGGTGTAAGAAATGAGGTGTTGTTTCCTCACCCATAGACTTTAATGGTCATCGGCCGATAATCTATTTATGGACTATGGGATATTCTTATTCGATAATTGCCGATATCGTACTATCGAAACCCGTATGACGATTAGTAACGTAATCGTCATCACTAGTTTTATTCAATTGTGTCACATCCAATCACATCAATCACCTGTTCCACTATCCAAACAGCAACATTTACTACATATATATATAGCATTGGCAACCACGATCGCATCTTTTCATTTGATATTGTATCATAGGTTCTTATGTAGTGTCTTTGTGATCTGGGAAAACAGACGGATTAGAGAAGCCAATACTTGAAGAGACAGAATATATATTATAGTAAGCACAATATAAAATATATTGCTTACCTTTTTGATTTGATGAGCCATCTTTTTTATTCTGCTTTACAAGTATTTGTTAATCTCGGTAATTGGTCTGGATGCCCAATTCGATAGTCGTGAGCCCCACGTGTTGCGCCAGACAAAAGGAAGTCAAACTTATATAGAATAATTCCTACCCCTCCTACAAGATTTCTTTACGTTGAGATTTAAAGCTCTATGGGTGTTTGTTTTCTTACTCAAACAAAGAAGCTGCTTCAGTTTGTCCATGATCAAATGCCTTCTTTGGTCAGCACATGTGTTTGTAATTTATCCTTGGAGCCAGGATGTCTCACTGAGGAAGGGTCCCGAATCTAAAAATTCCTTTCTGCTGAGATCTATGCCTCCTGTCTTATGGCTGTTACAGACAAATTTAAGCATTGTATATAAAATCGTATAAAAGTATAAAAGATACAACTATTACCCTCACAGTGGTATACCTGTTTCAAGAGTAATGCGCCTAGAAATGCCGTAGCGAAGCTATAAATCTATAGTTTTGTACGGTCCTAGTGAGCCCCGCCTCACGCACGCCCCCCATCTCAGGCGCATTACAAAGTGCCGCTTGCTCTTTGTAATGCGCCTGTTAATGGCGTTCGGGAGGGTTTTCAGTAATGCGAACAGGGCTTCACCTGTATGTACGGTGCTGAAAATTACGACAGTCATCCGGGGCGGCCCCGTTCTTACATGTCCCCTATGCTCTATACATCCTGTTACAGTTTAATACTATATATTAACCCTAATGTAACAGCACAGGGCTATCTCCCAGCAGGGATTTTACAGTGTATGTTCTTGTATTCTTCTGCTCCATTTACAACACTTTTTCTCCTTGCTTGACTCCAGCTGACAGGGGCTGCTGGAACTTGTAGTTTTCTGCTGGCCCTCGTCTCTCCCTGTCACAAGCTGCCTCCTTTTACTAGGGGCTGCTGATAAGTCTTTGGCTTTACTCAGACTGAAACGAGAAATAGGGTAGATGAAACTTAACATTTATTCAACATAATCTTCACTTCATACATCGGTATTCCAAGTTCTGTATGCCTTGCCAAAAAGGAATGGATTTGGTTTGCTCTCACAACCAGTTCAATAGTTAGCAGCCATGATCAGAATGTATGCCACACTCAGATCACGATGGAGGGAGACATGTGTAAGTTGTGGGGCCCCCCGACCAAGAAATCCAAAATTGGCCCTATTATTCATTTAGTGACTCGCCACCAAGGAACTGGGGGTTCAGGATGGACCTAATGCTTACTGTTTAGACACATTCAGGGTTATTAATACTCCCCTTCATGATCCATGCACAAATACTTATTCTGGAGGGGTATCCCACACACACTTACAATCCTTGATATGTGGATGGGAGACAATTGAGTACCCAGTAGTACACAGTACGGTTTCCCCACTTCTGGCTATGCTATGCCTTCCAGATGTGGGAGATGTGGGGGAGGGAACCAGATATTGCCACTACAGGGGTCTGGCCGCTTAACAAGTGCCACAGACTGTTTCAGGTGACCGATGTATAAACCATGGATGTCCCGGAGGACGCCAGGGTTTTAGCTTTGATTAAGACAGCTTCATGGCCAGAGACATCTCCTACACAATATGCTAAGGCATTAGTCAGATCCAGGGCCACCTTATAAAATTTACATCGGATTGGATTTTGTGGCCCTGACAAGAGCAAAACAGTGCTTTATAGTACACATTCTTGAACAACATTTGAACCCCATAAAAAATCAAGAATGTCAAGGGAAGGTTGGGGGTGGTTGCACACAGGGCATTTACAGGTGAGGAATATTGTCAGCTAGAATTAAGAATTGGGCACATGGAAAAGAAAGGCAGAGCAGTCAGATATATTATTCAGATGTAACCCAAGAGGAAAGGGAGAAGCAGTTGATAAATTTTTGCTAGGCTACAGATGAGAATTAACAGACATGGGTACTCCCCAAGAGTGAAAGCTGGACGTTAGGATACCAGGGTCAGCTTTCATAGATGGACTACAAAGATCTATATAGGGATGGAGGTAACCATAGCTAGAACAGAATGGCGTGGTTATGGACCCAAAAGATTTATTACAAGTATGCTAAAGATGTAGAACAGGATCTGGCAAGAAAGGGCACTAAGGGAACATTTGTTTTATCAAAATCAGAGGTGAGGAGGGGGCCAGAGGACAGGGAGGAGAAAGATAATTTGTTTCAGATGTGGGAGGCCAGGGCATGTATGGAGACTATGTCGTTAACACCCCCCCCACCCCCCTTCAGGTGCCTCCACCTCCTGAAGAGGGGGAAGTACATGAACAATAGGAAGAATTCAGCAAGCCAGGGTACAATGAGCATGTAGTAAAAGTCTCTTTTCTGTTGGGACATGCGCCTATGGTGCCAGGTTACTCTGGGTGAAGGTTGATACATTAGACTTTCTCTTAGTTTCTGGTGCAGCTAAATCAGTCATGCACATAAATGCTATTTTTCCTTGATGAATAACTGATGAGTTTCTTATAACTTGCTAATGGGTTTTGTAGATGGTAATGCCATAGCATCCCCTGACTATTACCAATACAAGCTGAGATACACACAGGAGATGGGAAGGTTCATCCTAACATAAGTAACTCACACGGTCTTAGTCAAGTGACACAGCCCCTGGTAAACCCTATTTGGGAGCAGATGTTCTCAGGCTTTAAAGCTTATACATTTCAAGTGCTGAATGGAACAGTCTCATTAAAACTGGGAGGATCAGAGGACCTAGATGTGTAAGCTAAATGCCTGTGTGTATTTAGATTCTGTGTGTACAGCGTCAAGCATTGCCAATATTGAGCTTCACTCCACTTGCAGCAGTGTATGACAAATTGGGCAACCAGTAAAACAGACATAGGAGATTAAGGTGACTTGTGTTGAGCGGTCTTGCGTTGGCTATCGAGGAGTCGATCGATCGTCGATAGTGGCCACGCAATCGATAAGGTTGTTTTTTGGATTAGTGAGCATCGATTATGAGCGATTACCATTAAAGTCATATGGGAGGAGCAACATACACTTCATTATTACACCCAAACCGCAAGGCCTGGGAGGAAGCTGATAATTAACATCCACAACATGTAAACATGGAATACGTCTTACATCTTAGGCACCACACTTGTAGGTTATAAAAGTCACAGAAAAAAAAGTCACAGTACCATTAATTTACTATCCCTGTCTTGTAACCACCGCCTGACCCTTAAACATGCATCACCCACAATTAAAAGTGCCAGAAGGGCATAGATTTCGAACCAATCACTGTTACTTGAATGGACATAGAAATCCCTGTCTGGAACGCAGCTATGAGACCCAAACATGCATGACCCCACATTTAAAAAGTGCGGATAAAGGAGTCTTTCAACCACCCATTTTTAGTTTCACTGGACATTTGACTATACTTCCTGGCCACAGCCATGGCCCAAACTGCATGACCCCCCACATTTAAAAAGTGCCTCGGAAAAAGGAGTCTTTCAACCACCATTTTAGGTTTCACTGGACATTGGACTATACCTGTCCTGAGGCCACAGCATGATGCCCCAACCTGCATGACCCCCCCCATTTTTTAATAAAAGTGCGGAAAAAAAAGGTGTCTTTTTTCAACCCACCATTTTAGTTTAACCTGGAACATTGAATATACCTGTCCTGGACTGCAGTATGACCATTAAAAACCTGTCTGACCAAGCTTAAAAATGTGGCAGGAAAAGGCGTCTGTTAGTTCTGTATCTGTTATGATTTCGATATTAAACATGGTTTTTTTTTGCACCTTTCAATTCACCTGTGGTGAATATAAATTGCTTTTAAGTTTACGTAGATGCTGGGGCAATGAACATACTGGGTGCGAAAAAGTCAAAAAACACGTAACGTTTAGTTTTTTTTATAATAACCTGTATTTTTTGCACCTTTCAATTCACCTGTGTGAATTAGAATTGCTGTTTTAAGATTTACGTAGTCTGCGTCAAGAACAGTACTGGGTGGAAAAAGCAAAAAACACGTAACTGTGATGTTTTGTCGATAACGGTATTTTGGCAACAAAAAACCCCGTGCTGAGTGTGACACAAATTGCTGGATTGTAATTTAAGTGAAAAGGTTAAAATATAAACAGTCAAAGGTGTAATGGGGAAAATTGAACACCTATCTGAAATGTATACTGATAATAAAAGGGAGTTTTGCAGCTAACAAGAGCTGCAGTTACTAGAAATGTGTTTATCCAAATAAAGTTCGATGCCCAATATCCCGAAATTTTCAATAGCAAACTGTAATAATAAAAAAAATTCCCCTCAATTTCTACACAGTCTTTGGGGAACTTTATCCAATGTTTTTATAGTAGACTTGTCTGTGTTCGCCCCGGGGGCCCCCCCCCCCCCGTCCCCCCGCCGTGACTTTACACCGGAGATGCTGCTTTAAAATTCTCAGCTAACTCATAAAATTTTTCAAAACTCTAATATAAATAAATTGGAAGGGTCACAGCTAATAGCGGGTTTCTCTGTGCAAGAAATAGACTAAAATTTTGCTGGTTGTGGCCCAGGCAGAGCGCACGTCCTTTCCCCATGGACCCCTGAAGGGGCACTGAGGCTGAAACAGGAAACGCTGTTCCCTTTTTAAAACGAGGGTAAAAGTGTTTTTTTCCCGCCCAAACGCAACCATACCATCCCAGTCATGAAAGTCGCACACACATCTCTCCTGCTCATTCTATAATCTGATTTGCTGGCCGCCAAAAATTTCGGAAGCGCCGAAAAAAGGCGCGATTTAATAGATGTTGA
>JAODAL010080951.1:0-12067 GCA_025379985.1 Phyllomedusa bahiana | reverse complement strand
TTTTAAAACAGTAAAAAGGTTTTTTTTGTAAATAAAAAAAAATGCTGAGATCTTAAAAATAAATCAATATTTTACAACTAAAAATATTATGGTAAAAATATAAAGGGGCTGGTTTTTGCAGAAAAAAAAATCCTTAAAATTTATTGAAAAATTAAAAAGAAGGGAATAGTCAAGATGTTAAATTTTAAACGTATGTCATGAAATGTCCAATCCCTCCTTTTATCCCCTTAAAAGCGAGAGATCTCCCCTTGATTTTTTTTTGGGGGCTATGGAAAGGGCCCTTAAAGGAGTTAAATATAAAACCAAAGAAAACAAATCTTTTTTGCAAGGTAAAAATAGGGTAATCTTACGTATAAACAAAAATTAGCGTAAAAAACAATTAAAAAAAAAAAAATTTTGATCAAAAAAAATTGGACAAAGGAGGAAAAATTGTAGTATTGATAAGAGCTTTATAGAAAATTTTTTGAGATTTTAAAAGAGATCAATTCCAGAAACGGGAAAATGACCCAACGGAAAGTAAAAAACAAATTGAAAAAATTTTTTGGGGGAAAGGCCATAGTTTAGAGGTTATTTCAGAAAAACAAAAAGATTCCCTTTTTGAAAAAAATCCAAAGATACCAGTTTTTTATGGAATTCCCAAACGCATAAGGAAGCCTTTTCCCCCAAAACTAGTCCATCATTCTAGAAAAATTTCTTTTAGGAGAAAACAAGCTGCTGGGTTGCACTTGCCTCAACCCATAGTTGAATTTTCCCAGCTATTTGAAAGATAGTCCAAGAAATTTTTAAAAACCTTAAAAATTTTGAGGGTTTTTCCATCAAAACCTTTTGAGTTTTGATGTAATCAATTTGTATTCCTGATTCCTCAGATTTGGGCATTAGACTATTCAACATTTTTTAAAACAATGATTTTTTTTTAGAGAGGAAACAAAATGTTTATTATCATGCGTATTTTTCCGACTTATAAAAAATTTTTTCAAATTTGAAAACCCCAGTTCTATTTAAAATTTGGGGGGTACTCCAAGGGGGGCCACAGTTCCCCCATTTTTCCCAATATTTTTATGGCTGGGGGGAAACACCACGTCTTTATGTTAAAATCCTTTTAGCATTGTATTTTTTGGGATGGGCGCTATAGATGACCCCCTTTTTTGTTTGGGCAAGTATGGCGCCCATCCCCAATTTAAAATTATCTTAATGTAATATTGTAATTTGAATTCACTATCATAGGGGGGTTGAGAAGGGTTGTTATCTACTAAACTTTTTAAAAAACCACATGTGGAAATTTTGTTAAAATAACCATTCATTTCAAATATTGCGGCAATTGGGGCGGGTGAATACATCGGGGTAGACGGGCTGTTCCAAGGGAAAACTTTTCGAAAAAAAGAAAATTATTGATAATAGACGTGTGTTATTCAAAATCATTTACTTTAGAAGGATTCAAAAAATAGGGGTAAAAAACAGCATTTTTACTATCTCTGAGAGAAGGAAAATTGTGAGTTACAGAATCAATTAATATTTCCACTCAGTATGTAAGAACTTTGCGGAAGGAAAAAAGTTTTCAATTATGAGGCAGGACCCCCTACTGAAAAAATATTATGAGAAAAGGGGTTAAATGCGTTTTAGGAGAGGTAGAACTTGGGCCCTGAAATATCTCCGAGTGTTTTTTTTAATAAAAGTGATAAAGAATTGTTAATTATACAGGGAATTTTTCATGTGGGAAAAGTTTACAAACGTATTAAAAAGTGAAGAAAGGCAAAAAGTTTTTGAAATGAAGGCACCAAACAATAAACAAAGGAAATTTTAAATTTGAAACGGGTCATGTGATTTTTTATATTTGGTGCGATATTTGTAATAAGATTACATCAGTAGGTAGCACTTCCCAAGGGAAAATAGAAGTGCAAGCACTTAAAGTGATAAGAAAAAAAGTATGCCCATTCAGATTTCCCATCACTTTGTAGGGAAAAATGCAGTTTTGTAACATTTTTAAATTGGGGGTCATTTAAAAAGTTGAAAAAAGCCCATTCGGGGAGGAGGTTGGGAGAGAAAAGTTAGAATAAGAGAGGCGTATTGGATTTTAGAATGCGATACGAGATTCCCTAAAGGTATGAATCGCCGCAATGATTTGTTACATATTTACTGAGCTCTTATACATTTTTAGAGCATTTAAGTATAGAATATACTAGTTTCTATCATGCTGTTTCTATTTACTGTTCAGATTCACTATATATTCTTTGACAAATATTTAAATGTGGCTGGCATTCTAAGAGTTACATTGTCAGATCCCCCTCCCCCCTTCCATGTGGCTTTCATTGATTGGTTTTAAATTTTTGTATTTATGTGTCTATTTCCTATGTGTTTGTAAGCTGTGAACAAGGACCCGGCTAGGGACGGAAACGCGTTGGTGTTTATTTACGCATTTTTATGTCACCTACCTGTGAGCCCATCGTTTAAATAAAGATCATAGGTTGCTTCATCTGCTGGATTTCCTGATTGATTTCGGGTTATGCTTGAATGCACAGTATAAACTAATCCCTCTCACCCATAAAGCTTCACACAGGCAATGGCCGTTCGCCTAATAAATCAATTACCACCCACTACCCACTCTCTCTGCTCTGTGGTGATCTTACAAGAAACTTACTTCATTATCTGAACCTTCCCCTTCCACTCCAAAGACTCACATGTGCTGCATCAGTTCCTAGATTGCGCTAATCCGTAATTACATTAAAGGGGGAGAGGTTATAGTGTGAAAAATGATTACATGATTGAGGTTCAGGGATTTAGGGCAGAGACTGATATAGGACAGGTTATGGATGGAGATTACATGAGGGAGTATCAGAGTGATCTGTAGAGATGTATGGGGGGAGGGTTATGGATGGAGATTACATGAGGGAGGTATCAGGAGATTAGGGCAGAGATGTATGGGGGGGACAGGTTATGGATGGAGATTACATGAGGGGAGGTATCAGGAGATTAGGGTAGAGATGTATGGGGGGGACAGGTTATGGATGGAGAATACATGAGGGAAGGTATCAGGAGATTAGGGCAGAGATGTATGGAGGTGAGGTTATGGATGGAGATTACATGAGGAGAGGTATCAGGAGATTAGGGTAGAGATGTATGGTGGCAGGTTATGGATGGAGATTACATGAGGGGAGGTATCAGGAGATTAGGGTAGAGATGTATGGGGGGAGGTTATGGATGGAGATTACATGAGGGGAGGTATCAGGAGATTAGGGTAGAGATGTATGGGGGGGCAGGTTATGGATGGAGATTACATGATGGGAGGTATCAGGAGATTAGGGTAGAGATGTATGGGGGGGACAGGTTATGGATGGAGATTACATGAGGGGAGGTATCAGGAGATTAGGGTAGAGATGTATGGGGGGGACAGTTATGGATGGAGATTACATGAGTGGAGGTATCAGGAGATTAGGGTAGAGATGTATGCTGGGGCAGCAGGTTATGAGGAGCCTTATATGTCGGTGTTGGCTCTGAATTCTCGGGGCAATGTGTCTCCAGTGGAGGGATTGGAAGAGGAGCAGTGAGGAGAGAGGTGGAGCAGAGGGGCAGCGGAGGATGGAGTGAAAGGGAGGAGCAGAGAAGAGGCTGCAGTAATCCAGGTGGGAGATAATGAGGGAACAACCAACCATGGATTACTTCATCACTATCATATCCTCCCTGTCTCACAACCCCAGACAACTTTTTAACACCTTCAACGCTCTCCTCCGTCCAATAGCACCACCTTCCCAATCTCTCCTCTCAGATGATTTTGCCACTCACTTCCTAAATAAGATCAATCTCATCAGGCAAAACTTCACCCGCAGTCCCCTCTGCCTTCCTCTATTCCTGCAGTGTCCCCACAGGCCACCTCTACACCTTCTCATCACTACTCCCCCCAACTTGCTTCTCTCCTTTCACTCTCCTCTCTACTGTCCAAATCCAACCTCACCACCTGTAATCTAGACCCACTGCCATCCCACCTCATCCCTGACCTTAGTGCTGTTATCATCCAAGCCCTCACCCCTCTCTTCAACATATCATTAACCTCTGGCATCTTTCCTTCTTCCTTTAAACACGCTACCATCACCCCCATCCTTAAGAAAGCATCTCTTAACCCCACCTCTCTGTCCAACTATCGCCCCATCCCACTGCTTCCATTTGCCTCTAAACTCCTTGGGCAGCATGTACATCTTCAACTGTCCTTCCATCTCTCCCCTTGACCCACTGCAATCTGGTTTCCGACCTCACCACTCTTCTGAAACCGCTCTAACCAAAGACACCAACGACCTAGTAACTGCCAAAGCCTCACACCACTACTCTGTCCTTATGCTCTTAGACCTGTCCTCTGCCCTTGACACTGTCGACCATTCCCCCCTCCTAAACATCCTCTCCTCCCTCGACATCACGGACTTGGCCCTTTCCTGAGTCTCCTCGTACCTCACTGATCAGACATTCAGAGTCTCTCACTCTCACACCACCTCCTCTTCTCGCCCGCTCTCTGTTGGTGTCCCCCAGGAATCTGTCCTGGCCCCAGTACTCTTCTCTATCTACACTCTTGGCCTGGGTCAGCTCATAGTATCACATGGTTTTCATTACCACCTGTATGCTGATGACACCCAACTTTACATCTCCGGCCCATATGTCACCTCTCTACTCTCCCAGATCCCTGTCTATCGTCCATATCCACCTTCTTCTCCTCCCGCTATCTAAAACTGAACGTGGAGAAAACCGAATTTATCATCTTCCCCCGCCCCTGCCATCCCTCCACCTGATCTCTCTATCACTGTTAACATAACTCTCTCACCACCCCAAAATCCGCCCCCTTGGGAATAACCTTTGATCATCTGCCCTTTAAAACCAACTAAAACCCCCACCTCTGTCTGCCCCCTTCCACCTAAAAATATCCCTAAATGCGCTCATTCCCTTAAATTTTGAAATCCATAAATGTGGTCCATGTCCTTGTTTTTTTTTTTTTTTTTTTATTGTTTTTATTGAACAATACCCTTGACATAAACATCAAACAGGGAGAAATTTAAAGCAAAAAAAGCTTGCTTTACGGATCCTGACATCATTGTAATTAGGTTAAATAAAGGGAAGTGTCATTTTTCTAAATTAAACCCCCAAAACAATAAACATAATAAACATTAACATTTGTTATCTTACTTCAGAATATCGCTATATCTCTAATTTAACTGTGATTAAACAGTAGAAAACCCAAAAACCAATTAACTTCCAAAAAGGCGGCTTCATCCTCCCCCCCGTGAGTAAGCTAGGTGTGTGATTCCCCCCCCCGCCGTCTACCAGGGGGTCGTGGCTCCCAAGGCCCCCCAGTTTTCCCCCAGTGTCCTTGATCCACGTGCCCCCCAGGGCTTACTTTGCCCTTTCCATAAACCCCAAGGATTATCTTTTGCGGCAGATAAATTTGGGGTCACTACCGAAAGTTGTCTGTTTTGATACCATTAAGGTTGACGCGAAACAGCATCGATATTATCTTGATGTCTGGGGGTGTGGTTATTATTTTTCCCAAAGTCAAAAAAAATTTTCCCCCCGTTTTTCCTTTTCAACGTGGCTTAAACCCAGCCATGTGCCAAAAAAAATTTTATTTACTTCTAAATGCTCCAAATTTGGGCCCGGGGGGTTGGAGCCAAACCTGCAAAATACTTTGCGCGCTGCCGCCGCCACAATGTACCATTCGCTTTACCGTTAGTATTCCCGTGCCTTCCTTGATAACCCCAAATACCCCAAGAAGCATTACGACACACGGCAGGTTCAAAGATTAAAAAAATGTATTCTGATATGGGGACCCAAATTCCTGAAACGGACAGCCCCCATGCAGTGGTAGGTCAGCCGCGGGGCCCCACCTTAAAACAATTAGGTTTGGAACCTGCCCATACGGTCCCTTGATTGGTGTAAGGTACATTTTGTGTCACCTTAAAAAAACTCTCCATATTTTTGCCAGGAGAAATTTATTCGCGTCAGCGATTGCCCCAAAACCCAAGGTTGGATATTCATCATCCGGTTTGATTTCCCAAACGAAGTTCGATTTGTCATAATAAAGACCTCAAGGAGGTTTTATGGGTAACAGACAACTGTGCCTTCTAGTGGGGGATTTAAGGTAAGCGCTCAAAGTCGTGTCCCAATCTTCGGGCTGAAAATTTTCGTTCACCTCCGAGACAAAAAGGGTTGCTTGTAAATATTTAAAAAAATGGGATTGGA
Source organism: Phyllomedusa bahiana (assembly GCA_025379985.1). Taxonomy (NCBI): domain Eukaryota; kingdom Metazoa; phylum Chordata; class Amphibia; order Anura; family Hylidae; genus Phyllomedusa; species Phyllomedusa bahiana. Next base: position 5,854 of record JAODAL010080951.1, on the reverse strand, counting down.
GGCGGGGAAAAACGGCTTTGCACCCCAAAAGGATTGCAGCAGTTTAGTGTTGGGATTACAAAGGTTTTATTTATGCAACCCCAATTTTTCCCAAAAGTTGAAGGTACTCTGGGTTTACCATCGGGAAAAATTTGGGTTTCCCTTTAAGATAAGGAGGGGGAGAAATTGGGTTTCAGTTTTTTAAAAGCTCCCTGATTTCCGCCACGCCCTCCAAAGGGGCTAAGGCTGTTTCCCCCTTCCATCTGAGGAAGTTTTCAAAAAGCAAAGTTGAATTTGATAAGGGAAATGCCCGGGAAAGTCCTTTGGTCTAGCAACCCCCGTAAACACGTTGAGTAACGCCGTCGTAAGAAAACCCCCCCAGGGCCGCTAAGTTATAGGGGGCGTTGTTAGGAAATCTAGCCCCATGTAGTCTGGTTTTTTTAAGTAGGTGGGGGAATCGCCCTTTATTGTTCCAAATAAACCCCCGTCTGGCATTATGTAATTTTTCATCCTCGGGCCGCAAATAAACCGGAACATAGGAAGAATATAAAAGGCACGGGAACTCTACCTTTTTAAATTAAATTGCATCCCCCCCGTGAAAGATAGGGGGAGGTCAGCCCACTTTTTCAGGTGTAACCCCACCCCCCGGGGTATGGGAATTTAACCGCGAAAAAATTAGCTAGGGATTTGGGTCAACCACACCCCTAAATAGTTCATGTGAAGTACACCCAGGGGATCGAAATACTCCCGACCAAGGGGGCTCGCGGGACCCTTCGGGGCATCCCTTCGCTTTGTCCACTTAATCGTTTTGCCGGAAAAGGGGCCCCCACCCCCCTAATTTTCCCAGGATAGGGACAAATTTTCTGGGCCCCTAACATAAAAAGCGGTTCATAGCATAAGCTGTGCCCTTTGGTTCTCTTTGGGGAAAGGATCCCTATATAAGGTGTTGGGTCGATATGATAGAGGGGGGTAATGACAAATTAAATAAAAAGGGGTAAAAGGGGGGATCCCTCTTGTCCCTAAAAAGATCGTTTCTGGAGATATTTTGTTGTTAAAAAATAGGGCGGTGCAATTGGGTGCTGGGGGACGAACCCAGGAAAAGGCTCCCAGTCCGCAGCGATAAGAGTCGCAAGGAATGGCCAAGGACCTTATAAAGGGCCTTCTCGGCATCCAAGGCTAAAAGCAGGGAACCCGGGTTTGTACCCCCTTCCCTGCCCGTGCTAGGGCTGCATAGCGTTGTGAAAACAGTCACTTGTAGCTCACTGATATTAGTTTAAATATTTCCTTGTTTACGGCTTGCAGAGACGGGGAGACTCCCCCCTTTTTTTTCAGCTTCACTCGGGAAGCGCGGGAAAAGGCAAAAAATGTTACCCCAGCTTGTTAGAAGTAGCATTAAGCAGATGATCCCAGCTTAATTTTTAAAAAATAAAAACATTTTTTAAATATTCCATTAAAAATATGTAAAAAGGGTAGGAGAGTTGTAATACAGACCAGGTACAGAGTGAGTTGTAACTGGTGCGTTTTTACAACTCTCCTACCCTGTTTTTCATATTTTTAATGGAATTTAAAAATTTTTTTTTATTTTAAAAGTATAAGCTGCGGATCATCTCTTAATGTACTTCTAAGAAAGCTGGGTATTCATTTTTTCCATGGCTGCTATGCCGCGCAAACATTTTTTGGGGAAATACCTGTTAGCTATAAACCCCATTCTGTGGGGATGGATTTTATGTGGCAAAAAGGCCTGCGCCTTGGCCTTAATTTTCTAGGACTCATAGTCCTGATTCAGTAAAAAATTTGGGCCCTATAAATTCACAAAGAAGGGTCCTTTTTTGGTTTTAAAGAGCAGTATAGTACTGAGTTAAAAAGGATCCCCCTCCATTGATTTGGGATAAAATTCCATTTAGAATTGTAGGAGGGAGATAGGTCCCCCTTTTTTTTATAAAATCGCTGAAAAAACCCCTCCGGTCCCGGAGTTTCCCTTTTTTTTTTCCAGCCCCCCCACCCCGCACGCACCTCCCCTACCGTATTTTTAGCTTTCCCAAAAAGGTCGCTGTTCCCCCGAGGGCCCTGGCAAAGACAGCGAATCCAAAAGGCCGTGCCTTTGTGCATCTGGGGTCCTCCCAAAAGATTCATAGAACTTTAATGCTTTTTAAAATTCCCATGACCGTAAAAATAGCCCCGACGAGGCAATTTTATTGCTGCTATCGGGGTTTTTCACGCCCGGGCTTCGCTGGTTAAACCAAAAATTTGCCCATCCTGTTGCCCCCCCGTAGTTTGATTTGTTTTTAATTCAAAGTAAACCTTTCTTCTCCATGAGAAAAGCATTTAAGGATTTTTGCGCCTCTTTAAAAAGCTTTGATTTGCAGCGGGGATCTACAGGAGCCTATTTGCGATTGGCGTAGCTGAGTGCAGCTCCTAAATTTTTGTTTCCCTTTACGTTATGCCAACTAATAATTATTGTCCCCCATAAGGCTTTCGCCTGGCCCATAGAAGAGGAGTTTTTTCCCTGGGCTGTTTTCAGTCAGAACGCACCCAGTGCACTTTAAATTCCCAAAGTCCTCCACGATTAAAAAAAAGTATGTGGGAAATCTCCCAAATTCGATCGATGCTGAAGAGGCCAATCCCAAAGGGTATTTAAGGGGGGGATGACCGAGACGGCAATCGGTAAAAGTCAGCATAACGACATTTGATAGAGTGAGGAGGCTACCATGTCAAATGCAGAAAACGTGAGGGACAGAGGAGTGAAAAAGTAGGTACGTGATGCGGGTTGGCCCCTCCCCGTAATCAAAACTAAGTCTATGTTAAGCTTCCAGTTGGGGGCCATGGGGGTAACCTTGATGGGGGGCCGTGACCTGTCACCTTGGCTCCAGTACTGCATTAAAATTCCCTCAGTATAGATTTTTGGGGGTTTCAGAAAGAAAATCACAAGAGATCAAAGAATCCCGGCCTCCCCCACAAGGCGATAACATACACAAAAGTGTAAGTGACATTTCAATGCGAGCTTCAGATAAAAAAACCTGCCTTCCGGACCTAAATTATCTTTTATGAGCATATCCCTGCCTAGAATAGATTTTGTACCCCCCCCATCTTTGAATGGTAATTTGCCAATTTGGTGGGTCCGCCAAGGGGCTCTGATGGGAATAAAATTTTCCTTTTTGCCCAAAGTGTCTCTTTTAGGAAAAAATTTGCCTTTGAGCTTTCAGTGGGAAAAACTTCCTGCGCTTCTCTGGGATATTTAGTCCCGCCACGTTCCAAGATAGAATTTTAAGTGGTACTGCGGAGGACCCGTCCCCATCTTCCACCATGCGACTACTCATCCTGTGTCCCACTGTGGAAGATGCAAGGGCAGGCATATCGCAAAACAAGAAAACGGGCGACGTCCAGCGAGTGTCCCTTTTTATTACTTAGAGGGGAGGAGGAACAAAAAACCCCTTTAAAGACCAACTTTTCCCCCCTCGCCTTTTACCTTTTACAAAGCGGGAGAGGGGGAGGCACTGAATTAGCAAGAATAAACATTTAACCAAAAAAAAAACACATTTTGGCCCCAATTCTAAAACCAATAACCCGGTAAAAAGATTTTCAACAACAAGTTTTTCTTTAGAGCCAGACTCCCGGGGGGATGTCCCCCCCCGCTAACACTTTTTGTTTTATTGATATGACAAACTAGAATTGTAACATTCCTGAATCCACCCCCCTCCTCTGCTCTACATCCCGAGTATATTATGCGAAGAGAGTGAAGGGGGGGAAGGAAGGGGTAGAAGAGAAAAAGGCAAAAAGGGGGATAGCTAAAACAAAAAAATAAAAAAAAATATAAAAATTCAATTTTTTTCTTCCCCTAGTTTAAAAAGCCTGTACAGTCCCAGCAATCTCACCCACCGGTCATCACTACTTAGCCAGGGGCTTTAGAAAAAAGCGCCTTGCTGCTCCTCCCCTCTTTCTAAGTCGAGCTGGGGCCTTTTTTTAAATACTCTCGTTGGAACGGATGCCCCTTTGTGAAGATTGGACAGACCGGGTGAAATGCTTTGCGTTTTTGTGTAAAAAATGCAAGGAATAGTCCCGGAAAATCAGGGTGCTTCATTTCCCCCCTCAGTTCCCAGGGGGGTTTACGGGAGGTTTAAGGAATCTCCTTGATTGCCAGTTATGGGAATTTGCAATGACCGGTCGGGGTCTGTTTCTCGGTTCCCCCATTCCCGAGGTGAACCCCTTTTTATGAGGGGAGGATCTTTCGGGTATCCCGGCCCACGCATTTGGCCCAAAATTTGTGGTCTGGTGGAGTAAAGATCCGCGGGAAGCTTCCCGGGGTGCGATAAATCGGAGATTTTTCGCCGGGCGCGGTTTTCCAGTCGTCAATTTGTTCTGTAGATATCGATCAAAGTGTTGGGGGATGAGCTCCCTCCCCTATACATTGTCTTAACAATCCCGTAGGGTTCCAGCTCTACCCCTTTTTGCGAGTTAGAGGGGATCTGGGCCAACGCCGCCCTTGCGGAGGCCTTTGGGTGATGTCTATCCTCTTATCCAAAACCCGGGGTATGATCCGGACACTCCTGTTTTCCCTTAATAGAACTTGTGGGCAGCTCTAGGGTGCAGCAGGGTGGACGCGATGAGGTCGTAGCCGAGGGGGTCTCTCCCCCTTGTAGATGGTGGAGTTTTGGGGCCCCTGGGAGAGAAATTTCAGTTGTATTTTTTTGGGGTTTACTTTTGTTGAGACTTTTTTGTAGTTTGAACAGGGGGGGCCTTGTTGCACCATTTTTGAGCCGGGTGCGCTTAGGGTAGCAGAAGACTGCACAAAACTGTCCATTTTTTGTGCTTCTGAGAAATGATTTAGCAATAGCTGGGGTCTCACGTGAATCCCCCCTTGGGGAAATTTTGGAGTGTTTTTTTTCTTATCCGAGAAAAGATGGTGTCTATCAGGTACATGAACAAAAAATGGGGGGGGGGGGGGGGGGAGCCCCTGAGAGTGTTGGCTCTACATAAAAAAACAGGGAAGCCATTCCCGTGTGGGATTTTGGGATGGAAGCTGTGATCTTTCTAGCAGTAGATGGCAGCAAAGTCCACAACACTGTCACATAGTTTGAAAAGCACACCCCCTGGCTCACCAGCAGATGGCAGCAAGGCTACCCCCAGTCAGAGACAACAATACACAGTAGCTAGCAGGCTTGCAGTTGTTGTTGTTGTTGTAATAATATATAAAGGAGAAGAGGTAAAAGGGAAAATCCAGTCCCTCAGTTTTCCCCCAAAATGTGGTCTTTAAAGCAATAGCAGTTAAATAAAGATGGGGCTTATGGCAAGGGGTAATTAAAAAAACGTCCTATCCAGTGGAGTGCTGTTGTAGTTGGCTGGTCACTAGAGGTCCCGTGGGGAGCGATGGGCAAGTAGCTCAGGCTCTCAAAACTTAGATTTCAGGGCTTATTGTGGCCAAAAAGGGGTTTCAGTCCCCAAAGTCGGGCCCCTCGAATAAGTTAAGCTCCTCAGTAGCTGTATCATGTTCATCCACAGCTTTTCAAAGGGGTCCAACGTGGGTAGGTGTGTCCTGTGGTTTTCCCGGGGTCAGCAGCTGCCACAGTGTTGTTCCCCAGCTATGGATGGTCTGCTCCCTTTCCTCCGAGGCTTTCCGCCAAAATGGGCCGGAGTGTTTGGTAGCAGGGCCCCCGCGGTTCGCTTTTCCCGCCACGGACTCCCGGGGGTTTGTTAGAAAATGGCTCTAGGGCTGCTGCCCCACCGTTCCCCGAGGTGTCCCTGTAAAGATAGCAGTCCTCAAGGTCCCGGTCAAGATTACACCCCCCATTCCCCGCTGGTCAGGAGCCAGGTAAAAAGCGGCCCTGCGTGTGCCCCCCCCCGGAAGTCCCATGTTTTGTTATTTCCCGCCCAACCACTG
>JAODAL010080950.1:0-12067 GCA_025379985.1 Phyllomedusa bahiana | reverse complement strand
CTTAGAAAACAAAAAAGATTCAGCGCAGTCGACTTGGACTGTAAATTTTGGGATCCGTGATCTACTGTTGAATCTTCTTTAATAAATAATTAACTATATTTTTATTCTAATTATGATTTTAAATTTGGGAAAACCCAATCTGCAGAAGAGAAACCTTTGCCATGCTTATGAAACCTGTATGTTTGGGAGAAAGTTATTTTAAGATAGGCTCATTTAAAATTTTTTACAAGGCACCTTTAAGCGTTAATTACATTACTTAGTTTCCAATTGAGCTGCTGAGGATACTTATATTTTTCCACTCTGGTAGATGAGTTCCATTTAGAACCTATAAAGATATCAACACTATAACATATCTTCCCTTTTGGGTACAGGATAACTATGATTTACCATTCATTTGAAAAAACCGAGTCTTTCGTAAAATGATTCGTGCTTGGGAGTTGTAGAGTTTTACTGCCATATGGAAGAACAAAGTTTAAAACAATTCTGGGTTATTGAGCAAAATAACATTCATTTACCAGGTCCTGACACCTGTACAGGTTGCTGCCATTAATGTCCCTGCCATACATTTGTTTGATTTTCCTGCCATTTTGAAACTTTTTTGCAGCTTTAAAAAAAGTTGAACTAGTGGCACAGTTTAAACGCAAACCCTTTATATTTTAAAACAAAATGTAGAACGGTTGGTTATTTATGTTCTAAATAGTCCTGTTAACAGTGTCTCTATCACTGGAGGATCCAGAAAGTCTACCTGCATCCATTTGTTTTCTATTGAGCACTCTGCTTCTTTCATCGTGTGCAAGTACTGTTGGAAAACCGAACACTCGTTGTTCCCATTCTTCTGCATTTTTGCAGCTGATTGCTGATACCTCTCTTTAGTAATGCCCGTACTCAGAACTTTCCACTGATTATAATTGGAGGTTCGACCACCTCTCCATTCAAAACATAGAGATTTTGGGGCTCTTTGTTGGATGGTCAGCATGTCACATAAGATGGACCCACACCTATAGACATTGATGGCATATTCTATTGATATGTCCTTGATGTCTATGCTGAAAATAACCCCTTTTTAAAGCAGATTACATTTAGTTTACTCCCCAACCCAAAAGCAGCTTTTAGTATAAAGGGGTGTTTATCATCTCAAAAATTTTTTTTGAATATTAAAATGAAAAGCCTTTGATGTCTAAAAGGTGTGAGTCCCCCCTTTTGGGGGAACCCCCCTTTTAATTTTTAAAATAAGGGCCCCCAAAAGCCCTCTGTAAGAATGGAGGGGGTTTCACTAGTGTTGTTTAAACCATTCTAGAAAATTTTTAAATTTTTCTGTAAAAACTTACCCGAAATTTTAGAACTTCAAAACCAAAACGGAAATTTTTGTTCCCCCCGACTAGGGGTTATTTTTATTTTTCCATAATCTCCAAAAAATTTGGGAAAATCTCGCAAGAAAAAATAAGAGTGATTTTTGGGACCCACAAATTTTTTACTATTTTCCCTTGGGGAAAATTTTAAAAAATCTACCCAGTTCTCTATTTTAATTAAACACAAAAACAAAACTTTTTTTATATCTAACTTTTTTAACCCTCTATACACACTTTTTTAAAAAAAACCTGATCTTTTATCCTCATCATTTAACCCTTTTGCTTCTGAAGGGGGAAAAACCCCCCCTTTCTATCATAAAGTCTGGGTTGGAACCCCCCCCTTTATTAACAGGAAGCCTTTTTATCTATAGCAAAGTACTAGCTTCAGTAAGGGTTTTCCCAAGCCAAAAAATTGGGCCGTCGTCCCTAACCCTAATGGGGGGGACAAAGAAAAAAAAAGGGCCCCCCTTGTGAACCCTTGCCACAGGTGACACCTTTGTAAAACAGAGGGGAGAGATCACAATTTAAAACGTCTGCCTGCCCTCCCCCGACATGTTTCGCCAGTAACCTGGCTTTTCAAAAAAAAAAAAGGGCTTAGAGGCCCGATCACATGGGGTTTCTTGAGAACCCCTTCCCTTTTATTTCATGTTAGGTAAACCCCCTTTACAGGTGCCCCCCCAATTAGCTTCAGGGGAATCCAAAAAAAAACCCACTCCCCCCTTCCGCGCGTGCCCCACTCATAACATGTCCTGCGGGAAGCTCCCACCTTGTCTCATGACCCAAACAACCTTCAGTCAAATTTCCCCATCTCCATAACAGGCTTGCCCCCATTTTACCGTATTTGGCCCGTCCCAAAATTGCACTGCACCAACAAACAACTCAGCCCGGGACGTGATGGGCTTCCTTCTCACTTTCTAATATTATTGAAAACTGCGCCCCCTCCCCCTAAAAAGAACTAAGCAGACTGGGTATCACATTACACAGCACCCCCTGCCATCTTTGTCAATTCCCATAAGCCCCTTCTCTTCAATATCTAATATCCCTTTTCCATTGAGAATTTTAAACCCAACTTTTACAATAGACCACTGCCCTTTATTTTTCCCATAAAGCTCTTTTTCCTATGTTTTAAATTTTTGCATTTTCATTCCCAAAAAGAGCTGCAGCCCCCAAAAATTTAACTTTGTTCACTGCATTGTTTGTTCAAGACTTTTTTCAAAAAACTACTTTTTCTTTCCCACATGAAAATATTATCCCAAAATTTTAAAAATTACTGTAGGCCCTTTATGGCTAGCCCCCCCTCCCCCCCACAGTTTGACCTCACAATTTCCCCCTTTTGAAATTTTTCTCTAGGGCCTCACGCTAGCCTTTCAATCCACCACTTCACGGGAGAAAGTAAGAACTCCAGTACCCTTTCAAATGCCACCGCATCCATTTTGCATCCCCTCTTTACTAACCACGCCCAACCCGGGAAAACAATAAATCTCTAAAAATACATTGAGTACATCATGAATAGCCCCCCTTGCAAAACCCACTTACATGCCCCCTAATTTGTTAAATAAAAACGGGGCCCTTTCACGGGGAATGAATATCTGCATATTACGGCCAGGGACAATGGGGAAAAAAACCGTAGAGGCAAAAGGGGGGAGGGAGGGGGGCCGCGAGGAAGGGGGGGGAGGGGAAAAAAAAAAAAAAAAAAAGGGAAACAGGCCCGGCCCGGGGTCAGGCATGTCTTTTTAAAAATTGTGATCCCCCTCACCCTGTCTACAAGTGCCCACCGGGTTGCAGACGGTGCCCAAAAAAGGGGGCCTTATTTGTTTTTGTTATGAGATTAGGGACGGGGCCCCAAAGTATTTGGGCCTTGGGTTTCCCTAATAAAAGCTATTTTACTTTGCTTTTAAGATTAAGGCTCTCCTGTTAATAGGGGGGGGTTTCCACCAAAAATTGATGATAGAAAGGGTTATTTTTCCCTCCTCTCAGAAGAAAAAAAGGGGTTTTAAATGATGAGGTTTAGAGATCAGGTTTTTAAATTGTGTTTTTAATGGTTAAGGGGTTAGATTTTTTAATAAAATTTCCCTTTTTAGTGTTTAATAGTTTGGGAAAAACTGATAAAATTTTTAAAATTTTTGGGCCTAGGGCCAAAATTAAATTTTGTGTTTAAAAAGTCACTTTTAGTTCCCCTTGCGGGTTTCCCCAATTTTTTTGGAGTTTGATGTGCAAGTTTGGTGAACAGGAATTTTTAAAGTGGGGAATCTGGGGAAAATGGCGGGTTTTTTTTTGAGTAAAGAAAATTAATTTGGATATTTTTTCACGGGAAAAGCTAATGTAGTTTTTTTAATAAACCCAAAATTCCATTAATGAAACTAACTTTCCATATAGCCTTTCAGAAATTTTGTAAAAAAAATTTAAACAAACAAAAAATTTTCCGGGCAGGTGGGAAGTACCCAATTCTAGGGGACATAAAATAAAAACAAAAATTTTGTGTTTTGAGGTTTTCGGTTTAACCCTGAGCCAAATACACTTTTAAAAGTTTCCCATTTTTATAAAGGGGGTGGGAAAAACGGCAAACTAAAATGCTCCTAAAATTTGATGAAATATCTGCCCAAAATTTTTAAAGAAAAATTTAATTCAAAAAAATTTTAAGGGGAAAAAACAAAAATTCAGGAGTTTATTGGAGTTAATAATTTTCGGGCCCTCCAGTTTCCCCTGAATTTAGAACAAAAATTAAAACAAAAACATAAATTTTTCTTTGAAAAAGAAAATTTAAAGGGAAAAGGAAACATAAAAAAATATCTGGGGGATCCAAAAGACTTTAAATAAAAATTCAGGTTTTTATTTTTTGGAAAAATAGTAGTTTAAAATACAAACCTAATCTGAAATTCAATCTGTCAAAACCCCGAGACTTTTTTCTGTGGAAAAATTTTCCTCCACAGGTTCTTTTAATAGCTAAAAACGCAGGGGAAAAAATAGGGGCCTGGAGGGGGGGGCCCGAGAAAGAAAAAGGGTTGGCAAAAAAAAAAAGCAAAAAAATTTTTCCCTACTCGGGCAGTGCAGGATCAGAATCCTCAGGATGTCAATCGGGAGGGGGACCGGGGGGGATAAAAAATTTTTTTGGCCTCTTTTGCATCCGTGGGGGTGGCGGCCCATGGGGGGGGAGCAAAGGCAATAAATAAAAAAAGGCAATACAAATACCCCACCAGTGGAAAGGAAAAATGGACAGGTTTAACACTCGCAAACCCCAATTAAAAGCAAATACATCCACTTTTTTTTGGGAACCCAAACCAAAGGGATTCTTTTTAGGGACCGGAGAAAGGGGAATCATCGAAATAACAAAAGGAGGGAGCACTACAAGTAAATCAACTTATCCTCTCAAAGATTAACGGAAAATCAAAAAAAAGGTGTTGTCTTACGGCCTTACTTAAACCCCACCCCCAAATTTTTAAATGAATTTGTATGGGTAAAAGTTATTAATCTTTTTGCTAAAAATTTGGCTTTGCAAAAATTTCCCTTTAAAATGAAAAGTAATGATAAACCAAACCTTTAGGAAACTAGAGGGAAAAATTTGGGTGATCTTGAACAATTTGCAGGTTGAAGGTAAAGGGGGCCCCCCTTATTGCTAATAAAACCCTTTGAAAAATTTTTGAAGCCAAAAAATTGGGAAAATACACCTCCGATATCAAAATACAATTTATTGGATGGGTTTTGGAAGTATAACCAAGACATAAAAAACAAAGCCCTCAGACGACCAACCATCTTTTTAAAATTTTAAAAATTTGGGGGGGAAGAAGTAGCTTTTTGCAGAACTAAAATTAAAAAAGGGAGTTTGAAATTTAAAACCCAGTGCCCAAGGGGTGGAAATTTATTGTCATCCTAAAAAAAATGACTATAAAAGCGATGGTTGAGAGAATCCCTTGGGGTGTTTTCAGAAAATTTTAGAGGTTTCCAAAAAGCCCCAAACCAATGGTATCTGAAGGAATTGAAAATTTTTTTTGGTTTTTGGAAATTGGAAAAAAAATTTTTAATTACTGGGAAAGGAGAAAAAATTTTTTTTCTAAATGTGAACCCTTACTATTGTTTACCTTTTTTTGGCATTACCAAAAGGGCAAAAAGAGGTAGTGCCAATCCCCAAAGGAAAGGGGCCCGATTGTCTCAGGTAAAAACCCAATTTAACAAAAGGCCCAGACTTTAAGTTGATCTTTTAAACTGATGCCCTTTGTAAATGGCCTTCCTTCATTTCTTAAAGTTACAAAGGGGACACTGTAAATGAGAATTTAACGATTAGGGGTGAGTGAGGTACCTTCTTGCAAGTTTAGACGTAAAAGCCCTTATACGTAACCCCCAACCCCCGACCTGGGCCTGAAAGCAATCAAGTATTTTTTGAACCCCAAGGGGTTACACAATTTAGGAAAAAATTTGATTTTTTTTTACGGGCCTATTGGATTTTGTTTTGACACAAAAACTTTTTTTTTGTTTGATGGCCCCTTTTATCACCAGAAAAAATTTGCCCCAGGGAAAAACTGTTCTGTGCACCAATTTTTGGGCCTAATCTATTTTTAGGTTGGGGGGAGGATGCTTTTGTTTTTTCTGAACACCTTTTAAATATTTTACAGATCGGATTTTTTTTTGGGGGCGCTTCATTTATGATTTCTGAAATTTTTTGGGATGGTAGTTAAAAATTATTCAAAGGATTTGTATCTGGGGTTAAAAAATAATTTTAAATTTTGGGGTAAAATTTTTAAAATTTTAAAAATTTTTTCTTTGGGAAGGGAAAAATTTAATTTTATTTTTGGGTTTTTTAAATTTAATTTTTGGGGTAAAAATAAGCAGATTCAGGGCAAAGATATTTCGGGGAAAAAATACGGGTAAACCAAAAGTTTGTTACAATTTTTCTAGTTGGAAACCACCTTTACAAAAAAAAAGGGGATTTTCCCCTAGGCCAATTTCTTAGGGTCGAGAAAAATTTTTTACCAAAAGGGTTTCAATGAAGAATGTATAAAGTTAAATGCAGTTTTCAGGCAAGGGGTTTTCCCAAAAAAAAAAGGTTTTTAAGGGGAAGGCGTTTAATAGGGCCCGTTACCAGTGACAGAGGCATTTATTAATCAGTAAAAAGAAGAGAGAAAAAAACGATTTAAAATTTGTTTTTTTAGGTACCTTTGTTTATAGAGCTAATGAAATTTAGAGCCCATACCCTTTGAAACATTGGGGACATTTGATGGCAGATCCCAGTATTCTCTGGGTGATTTTTTAAAAACCCAAATGTCCCCAATTTTTAAAGAGGAAAAATCTTTGGGATGAATTTTTTACATAGACATTTTTGAGGGGGGATGGGGAAAAAAAAAATGGTTGCAGGCCCCCGGTGGGAGGCTCAAATCCCGTGGCAACTTTTTTCATTCCCGTCCATTCATATGGAAAACTAAAGGGTTTTGTTTTAAACCCCTTTTATAAGGGGAAGATTTGAGATAAGAAAAAATTCAATTTTAATTTTTAAAAAACCCGAGGGGGAGTTTTTGGGGGTATGTTACCGCCCCAAGATCTTTGGGAAAAACCATACGGAGTTTCGTGTCGGGAATTTTCGAAAATCTGAGACTATTAAAACTAAAGGGGGGTGGGCACTCCCCTAAACAAGGGCACATTTTGGAAGTTTCTAATGGGGAAATAGAGGTGCTAAAAAATTTTTGGGGTTAAAATGTGTGAAAAAGCTAGGGGGAAAAAAAGGGCATTTTGGGTGTAGTTTTTTTTGCAGGAAAAAAAGGCAAGATGGATAACCCGACTCAAAACATTTAAACCTAAAGGGGGCCCAAACAAAAGGGTTTTCATTTTTACATTTTTTTGATCTTGCTGTTCCCTTAAAAAATTTTTGAAGAAAATGATTTAAAAGTTATTAAGTTTCGGTCAAGGGGGATTTTAAAAACAAAAATTAATATATGCTTGGAAAACCAGAGTTATATGTGTTTTTTTTTTTTTTTTTTTTTTTTTTTTTTTTTCCCCCCCTCCCATCTTTCCCCGCGGGCCCCCCTCCTCTTTTCCCCCCCTTTTGCCCCTACCCTTTTTCCTCATTGTCCCTGGGGGCCTGTTTGATGACAGATATTTTATCACGTGAGGAAAAGTTTTCTATTTAAACAAATTAGGGGTGGGGTTTTTTAGTGCTTTTTAAGGGGGCTATTCAGGGATGTTCTCATGTAAAGTTGAGATTTATTTTTTTGCTGGGTTGCGGCCTGGTTTTAGTACGAGGCGGATTTCAAACTGGATGCGGTGGCATTTGGGATACGGGGGGTTCTTTAACCCTTCTCCCATTGTGTTTTGGTGGATTGAATGGCTAACTGTTAGCCGTAGGAGAGAATCTTCAATGGGGAAAATTGTGAGGTCAAATGTGGGAAAGGGGGGAGGGAAAACCCTTTTTGGGGCCCACAGTATTTAAAAAAAATGATTAAAGAAAAATTACATGTGAAAGAGAAGTAGTTTAAAAAAAAAATAGTCTTGAGACAAAAAAATGCAGTTTGGAAAAAATGTAATTTTATGGGGGCCCGCAAACTTTTTGGAATGAATTTGCCCTTTTATATCAAGGAGAAGAGCTTTTTGGGAAGAAAAAATATGACAGCGGTCTATTGTACCCGTGGGTTTTATTCCCAAAGAATTTTGCAATTAGATATTGAAGAGAAGGGGCCTTATGGGGGGAATTTTACAAAGATTGGAAAATGTGCCCCGGGGGTAATGTGATACCTAGTCTGCTTAGTTCTTTCTTGGGGGAGGCCCCGCGTTGCAAAAATATGGAGAAATGAATGGAAGCCCATCCCCAGTCCCGGGGTGAGGTTTTGGGTTTGGGGCAGGCATTGGCCACGGGCAGTACGGTAAGATGGGGCGCAAAACCTGTTTTTGGAGTGGCAAATTTTGGGCTGAAGGTTGGGTTTGGGTCATGGGAGCATGGTGGCACTTCAGCAGGACTGTTATTTAGTGTGCACCGGCGGAAGGGGGGGGTGGGGGGTTTTTTGTGGATTTTTTCTGAAGCTATTGGGAGCACCTTATGGGGGGTTTACCTAAAAATTTTATATTAAAAAAGGGGGAGCTCAGACCACATTTTTAAACGGAACCCCTAAGCCTTGATAAAGCCAGGTTAGCTGGCGAAAATGTCGGCGGGGCAGGGATGACGTTTTAAATTGGTTTAAACTTCCCCCCTCTTTCTACAAAGTTCACCTCTGCAACGGTTTCACAAGGGGGCCTTTTTTTTTTCGTGTTATGAATTAGGGAAAACCCGGGCCCCAAATAGTTGGCCCTTTTTTGGGATCCCTTACGAAGCAAATACTTTGCTAAAGATTTAAAAGGGTCTCCTGTTTAAAAGGTGGGGTTTTCCCCAGACTTGATGATAGAAAAAAAGGGGGTTATTTTTTCCCCCCTCGGGAAACAAAAAGGGTTTTTAAAAGGGTGAGGATAGAAAAATCAGGTTTTTAAATTTGTGTGGGATAGAGGGGTTTAAAAGGTTTTGATATAATAAAAATTCGTTTTAGGTTTTAAAAGATAGAGAAAAATGAAAAGGTTTAAAATTTGCCTAGGCAAAAAATAAAAAATATTTTTAGTTCGACACGCCATTTTCCCTTTTTGTTTTCAGCGGCTTTTTTGCAAATTTGGCGGCCCAAACCAAACACCCTTTTTTGCACTTTGGCCAGCCATCCAATTTATTGCAAAACCCCCAGAGGTGTTAAAAAAACATCGCTGAGGTGTAGCACCTTTATCCCACTGCTAAAATCACATGCCATGCCCTTTTTTTTACAAATCACCGGCCCTTTTTTTGGCACCATTTTTTAGTAACGGGTTTTGGGCCCCCTTTTGCCCTTTAGAACCCGCCTCAATTCTTTGTGGCTTTGATTTAACAAGGTGCTGGAACATTTCCCCAGAGATTTTGGTCCATATTGAAAATGATGGCAAAACACACAGTTGCCGCAGATTTTTTCGCTGCCCCATCCATGATGCCAATTTTCCCGTTTCCAAACCCCATCCCAAAGATGCTTATTTGGGTTAGATCTTGGGAATGTGGAGGCCATTTGAGTACAGTGAACTTTATTGTCAAAGTTTAAAAAAAACCCGTCTGAGATGATTCCAGCTTTTAAAAGACATGGCGCTTTATCCTGCGAAAAATAAAGGGGCCCTCAGGGTGTTTGGGGTACATTGGGGGTCATTTAAAAAGGATGGACATGGTCAGCAACAAAACTCAGGTAGGCTGTGGCGTTGCAATGATGCTCAATTGGTAACCCAAGGGGGCCCCAAAAAGTGCCAAGAAAATTACCCCCACACCATGAAAAACCCCCCACCCCCAACAGCCCCCAAACCCTTAAAACAAGGGAGGGGATCCATGCTTTTTATTTTTGTTTACGCCAAATTCTGAAACCCTTTCCCTTTCCCAATGTGCACAGAAATCGAGACCAACCCAAACCCGGCAAAAATTTTTCCAATCTTTTTACTGTCCAATTTCGATGAGCTTGGGGAAAATTTTGGGGGCCTCATTTCCTGTTTTTTAGCTAAAGGGGTGGGAAACCCGGGGTGGTCTTCTGCTGCTTTTAGCCCATCTTTCCTCAAAGTTCCCGTACTTTTGTGTTCAGAGATTTCCCCTTTCCTACCTTGGTTTTTAACGGGTGGCATTTGAGTCCCCTGTTGCCTTTCTATCAGCTCGAACCAGTCTGCCCATTCCCTTTGACCCCCTTGGGATCAACAAAGGCCCTTTTTCCCCCCACCCCCCCCCCCCGGGGAAATTTCCGCCCCCACTTTGGATGTTTTTTCCCTTTTTTTGGACCAATTCTTTTGTAAAACCCTAGAAGAGGTTGTGCGTGAAAAAACCCCGGAGATCAGCAGTTTCTGGGAAAAAATCAAACCCGGCCCCTTTTGGCAAACCCAAAAAACCATGCCCCGTTTTAAAGGCCTTTAAACCCTTTTTTCCCCATACTGGGTGCTCGGGTTTAACTGCAGGGGATTGTCCCTTTACCAAAGTCTCATGCCTAAATGCACTGAGTTTCCCCCCAGTGATTGGCTGATTAGAAAAATTTAAATGTTAACGGGGCATTTGGGCGGTGTACCTAATAAAGTGGGGGTGAGTGTATATTTCACTGGGGGTTTCCATGTGAAAGGGCATTTTCAGCCCCACTCTTTTACGTACAGACTGCCCCTTATTTTGATTTTTTTTCCTTTTCCCTAGACAAAACAATAGTTAGGGATTTTGGGTTTTCTCGCTGGCCCTCTTTCCACACCTAAAAAGCTGTTATTTGGCGCCATTTACAGGCTCACACAACGCCTAACTCTCCCTAAACATGGATAGATATTTTACAGATTTCTTGATTTTCTAAATCATATTCGGGTGCCCAAAAGTTCAAGTTTTTGCATTTTTGGGGGGTTAAAGTAATTGTATAAAAAAACCCGTTTCAAAATTTCCCCCCCTGTGGTTTAAAAGGGGGATTTTGGGCCCCCTTGGGATGCAGGGACCCCTTTCGCTGTATTTACTGCACATTTTAAAAGCTACCCTCTGTTTTGCAAGTTTGTCCTCAATTTGCATTAGCCATTAAAAAGGAATAAAGTAATTTTGCCTTTAAAATTTTTTTTTTGCCCAATCTTGGGGCCCGTTCAAAAACGGCTTATTCTGCCGCGTTTTGGGGCCCCGAACTGCGCGCTGGATTTGGCTTTCAGTCCGGCCCCAATCCGCGGCGGGCAATTCCCCGGTAACCATGCCCCTCTTTGAGAAAGTGGAAACCCGTCGGCTCCTCCCCGTCGGCAATCCGCCGGGGGGGAGAAAGTGCCCATGACATTATTTCCCGGCCCGCGGACGCCCCCGTAAACAATGCATTGTTAGGGGGACCGGGAGCGGCCCCCCGCCCCCGCTCTGGCCCCGCCCCTTTTTCCCCGGCGGTTTTTGGGGCTTTCAATACGGCGAAAAATCCGTCGGGAAATTAACCCGTGTTAACAACCGGTTAGAGACAAATTTTTTCACAAAGTTTTTGCCAAGTATCCATTTCCCAAATTTAAGGGTTTGGGTAATTTCCGCTTTTTTCCCCTCACCTGTGAAAGGTAAAAAAATTTAAACCGAACATCTCCTATTGACTTTGGGGGGTTAAGTTCTAGTTCGAAAATAATCTTAAACCCAAAAACACAAAAAAGTTCGTGGCTCAAAATCAAATTTGAATTTTTTAAACTGCTCGCTAATCTCTTTAAAACTTTCCATTTTTTTTCCTTTTGGGGAGTTGCAAGTACAGTTAAAGTGGTGTGCCTACTTTAGTCTTAAATTTTGGCCCCCCCCCGTTTGATTCATTCCCCTTTTGGGATATTTTAAATAATGGACAGACAGGGAAAAAGTTTTTAGGGAATAACCCTAGGAAATTGTAGTGACTCCCCCCTGCTTGCATAAAAAAAAGACTAGGGCCACACAGCTTAAGAAAAAAAATGTCAAAAACCAAAACATAAAAAAACGCTATGAAACTGAAAACCTCCAACTTTTTGCCTTGGAAATAGCATTTTAAGGGGGGCTTAAAAGGGAAATTTATAAATTATTTAAAAATTTTTTTGGGTTTACATAGGGGGACGGTTTTTTCCTTGGGGTTTTTCGGATTCAGGCTGTCCCCCTTTGAAACCACATGCTCATGTTCTGCCCCGGAAAAAAACGGGGGAAAAAAGAAAAAACCCATGTTCAAAAGGTTTTTAGGAAACGCAGGCCCCGGTGTAAAAAAACCGTCGGGCTAAAAATAAAG
>JAODAL010080949.1:0-12067 GCA_025379985.1 Phyllomedusa bahiana | reverse complement strand
AACTTGGTGCGAGAAAACCAGGATGCCATTCAGATAGAAAACAGCACAGGTATCTTTGAATATGTTGTTGATAAATTCCTGGAAAACTGCCAGAGCATTGCACAGGCCAAAGGGCATTACCAGGTACTCAAAATGCCCATCACAAGTGTTGAGGGCCGTCTTTCACTTATCCCCCTCTGGGATCTGAATGAGATGGTAGGCCCCCCTGCAAGTCCAATTTAAAAAAAAAAAACTTGGTCAAAGAGTGCAGTAATCACTGCAAGGGATATCGGTACTTTACAGTTATCTTGTTGACACTGCAATAGTCAATATATGTACACAGTGAACCATTTTTTTCTCTACAATGAAGAACCTGGCACTGACTGGAGAGGAGGACTTGCGAATAAACCCCTTCTTGAGGTTCTCTTGTATGTAGACTGACATAGCCTGAGTCTCTGGCATGGACATCGTGTATACCCTGCCCAAGGGGGGGCAAGTATCAGACAGCAAGTCAATAGGGCAGTCATAAAGATGATGAAGTCTCAGCCTGTTTCTTAGAGAAAACGCCTTATAGGCAGGAGAGGCTTGTGGAAAAGAGGAAAGTGGGGGAAGTAGGGGCATCGGGGAAAAGGGGTCCCATAATTCGCCTTGTCCTCCTTTTAAGCACAGGGACGTGGCGCTGCAGGCACGGAAGACCCAAAAGAATTGCTGAGGAAGAACAGGGTAACATGAAGAATGTGATCTTCTCTTTATGTAACGCCCCCACATGGAAGGAGACCAGTTCAGTGCCAAATGAATAACCCCATGGGAGTTAAATGCTAGCTGAGAGTTGCCAGAGGTTTTTCCCCCAGTGGGTTATTATCCAAAGGGAAGTTTTTTAAATGAAATTCCTGGCTGATCCAAAATTCAGGAACCTGGCAACTGGGAATTAAACTCAATCACTGGTGCGAGATTTGTACTGGCACTGTCAGACATGGAGAGGGATTATTCACACCTAGAGATGCCTCTCTTAGTGGGCTAAAGGGGGTGCATTTTCCCGGACCTTGGACCCCACGGAATTGTTTTAGGGCTGACACAAAATAACTACGTTATCCCCCCCCCCCCCTCCAACTTCATAACTCAATTAACTTGCCCCAGCTTAGATGCATGGCAAATGCCTTTTAGAGGAAGCTGTCAAATATGCAGGAGACATTGAGGCCTGGCGCACAAAGGTAAGAGAGGGATCATCCCAGCAGGAGGTCCGCACATGAATTTTTTGCACCGAAAACACTGGGCCTCACAAAAGCCTGGAGGACAAAGGGTGGGATAAAAGGCACCCCTATTTTATAAAAAATTTTTTGGGACCCTTCATAACAGGTTACCCTTTGGGTTTATTTTAAAATATAAACTACCACGCGTATAGCTGCCACTCCCATGTTAGTAGGAGGCAGAGAAAGGGAGAAATCCAAAGCTGACCTTAGAAACCACATAGGATGGGCATGTGTGGTACCAGGTCCTAGCTTGGGCCCACCCGATTCTGATGTTACCACTGGTTCAGTTCTGTGCCAAGGTCCTGCCGCAGTATGACATATTTTGTGTTTCAGTCAAAAAATGGCATGGCCAGAGAGGGAGGAGTTTGTAGACCGTCCCAGGGGTGTGAGTGGGAGTGTAGGGGGCTGCGGCGTGGGCTGTCCCATTACTGTTATAAGCTGCCCAGGTATGCCTTTGGTTGTTCTTTGGAGGGGGGGTACCTGACACCAACATTCCAGGACCACCCACACAGAAGCAAGGCCACATCAACCCCCCATGTGGGCCCACACCAAGCCAACCTAAGGTAACTAGACACATTTTGCTGCCTTTGTTTGTAACCATACCTGTGTTTGCACCTCTTACCAATATATGTATAGTAGTGTCCCTATACATATATTGTCTGTCTAGTACGCCCTCCAAGGCGAATTAAATCTATAAACTTTAATCTGGGCTAGTCTGTCGTGATCAACGGCCTCACCTGCCTTATACTCGGTTTTTAAAATATAGCTACCCCAAGGCTGGTTCCTGGCCTTGTTGTAAGTCAGTAACGGACCGGTCTTATAACCAAACGAGGGGCTGGTGGCAGTTTATTAGGTTGGCAGAGCTCCATTTAAGTAGCTTTGGTAAACAGACCTCTCCCAGCCGTTCAGGGTTTTGGGCGGGTAGGGTGTCCTCTCGCACTCCCTGGGTCTTCCTATGCCCTTGTGGACAGGGGTTAACTGTGAAACAGTATCTGGCTGACCTTGTCACGATACACCCCAAGTCAGGCCGTCGACCCTCGAGTGGGGCGGCGGGGTTTTCTTGACAGTAATGTTCAAGGTTGGCACAATAGAGTCACAGGTTTTCCTCACATCGTTGGGACAATTCTTGTAGAGTCAGGAGGGCTCTATCCACTTGCATGGCCTCTCTGGTGGCCAGCAGAGGAAATGGCAGCAGTGGTCTTTGAAATACTGGAGCAAGACGGGGTAGACAATGTGACCTGGTTCTCATTCTTGACTGGGCTCCTCCTGTGTCTTCAAGAAGCACACATCAAAATGAGAGGTCTGGAAAACCTCGCTCAGGGTAGAAGGGTGGAGGGAATGTCTTGGGTGGACAATACGTCCTTTATCTGGGTGGAGAAGCCCTTCTTGAACATGGCTATTCCGGGGCCAGGTTGCAGAATTGTACTGCATAATCACCTATGGAGGAATTCCCTTGATGCAGGGAACGGTGTGCGGGTTGGTTCCTTGATGATGCTGCAGAATTCATGCAGGAATGTAGCGAAGTTACAGAGATGAGTAGCCCAGGCCAGGGCTTTTCCGGAGAGGAGGCTTACCACGAAAGCCACCTTGGACCTTACTGGCCGTAAGTTCCACATGAAGAGAGCACTGGGTGATGAAGCCCTTCAGGCCATAGGGTCCCCATCAAACTTCTTCAGCATGGACAAACGGAGCCCCTGACTCACGAAAGTCGGCTGCTGATGCTGAGTGGTGAGGAGCTGCTGCATCATGACTGTTAGACGGTTAAGCTGCTGCGCATGTTGCACGACCGGCTGCAACTGCAGGGCCACAATGGTGGTGAGGTCCATGACGCTTGGCAGAGCCCCTTTGGTGGGTCCATGGCCGGATCAAACTGTAATGGTAGGTGTACTATAACAGCAGGCCTGAGGTGTGGATCCTCTGGACCACTGCAAGCAATGGTATAAGCCACACCAGGGAGTGGAGTCTAAGTAGGTCCGGTACTCACTAGAGCCCGCCGCAGGGCAGTTTGGGCTTGCTGGCTCAGAACATTACCAGGTCACTACCCATGACACGACTTACTTGCATTGGCAGCTGAGGTGTAGCAGGATACAATATCGTGAACCAAGCTCATACTTGTGGACAGGCAGGAAGCTCAGGACAGGCGGCAAAGGTTCGTGGTTAAAGCACAGAGGCAAATGGTATGGTACATGGAATAAGCAATAAACACCTCAGGAATGCTTTCTCTCAAGACACTAGAACCCTATCGATCTGGCAGGGAACCAAGGAAGGGGCAGAGCTTAAATAGGGTCAGTGCATGGTGATAGGAAATTACCAGTGCGCTGGCCCTTTAAGTTAAGGTGAACTGCTGCGAGCTCGGAAACCGGCAGGAGCAAGGAGAAGTGAGTAGGGGACGAAGCTGCAAGTGCGCCACTCGTCACAGCGTCAACAGGAGTACGGGTGTCCCCGCAACCCGATGTGCAGGTCGCGGGGCCATCCGTCACAGTAATTATTTATTGCGTTTATAATCTTTAGTGCTTTACACACAATAATTGATCACTCAGCTTTCCAAACAATTTAGATAACTGAAAGGAGCTTGCCGGTAATAACCGCCCTTTACTTCCAGTGCAGTACTGCAAGTGAAAAAAACGCTGCAGCCCCATATGGGGCAGTAAAAAAGACGAGCTGTAGTCTCCATAGCTCATCTTTTCTCCGCTCGTCTTCTGGCGCTGGCGTATTATACAACATGTTGTATAATACCCCGGGTTTTAGTTTTTTTGTCATCTTCCCTACAATAAAATTGTATGGGTGATGAAAGAAAAACAAGAAGCGCCCCGCTTTTTTTGAAAAGCGTGAAAAAACCGCGGTCTGCATGGGAAAAAAAACGGCCCGCTTTTGGGCGTTTTTTTTCCAATGCAGTGTGCATCCCTTTTAAAGGGGGGAAAGCCAGAGAATTTGATGTGAAAAAATGCTATATTGTTGAATTAAAAATTTGTAAGAAATATGATTTAAAACAGCAGAAATGTCAAGAAAAATCAAAAAACGTGAAAAAAGAGGGAGGCAACTGTGTGGGGAATTTTAAGGTGGCAAATGTTTTTTTCCCCTGGGCACTCTTACCCATGATAATCCATTTAGCCCATGGTTCTACCCGCAGCTCTAGGGGAACGATGGTGGAGATAATGGATTGGTACTTGCTTGGCTCAGAGTCTTAAGCAAGCTGCTATCTCTTTTTACCAGCAATGAGTCTCAGTTAATGGGCCTCAGAAATACAGCCCGAAGCTATTGTGTCATTTTGTCAGTTTCAGGGACTGCAGATATAATGCATACAATGACCCAAGGTACGAACCTATAACATGTTTTTGTCTGTATGGATCTCTTTTCAAGATGTCCAGAACATGGCCAAGTGCCCAAAGTAACTGTAAGCATGGAAACTAGTCTCAGAGGAAAAATGAAGGTATGGAGTATTAGAGATATGCCTTTTACAGGGTAGGTTGTTGACATGTTAGGTTATGTCTACACAGCATAGGTTGTTGGTCGGATTTTCTGCTGGTTCATAATCCGACTGTAACCCTTTGCCCTATAGACATCAATAAAAATTCCATGCTGTAGTATACACAGAAAAGATTTTTTGGGTCGGTTTTTCAGATTTTTAAACCTGTCAGATCTTCTGCTGGATTGCCATTGGATTCCCGTACATTCAATGTAATGAACCAATGGCAAATTCAAAAACTGACTGTGGTTTTTTGCACAAACCTGCACCAAAAACCGCGGTTCGAGGGTATTAAAAAAGCGTGATTTTGGCAGCATTAAACTTGTTTTGTAGACATAGTTTAGAAGATATAAAGATATGCAAAAAGGGAGTATTACACTCGCAGTACAGAAATTGTTACTTAATGCTATTTTTAAACTGAAGATGATAGCTGGGACTGATATTTGCTAATAGTTCTGTACTTAGATAGAACACTGTAAATGGAGAGAAGAATTTCCCTTTTTTTGAAGTCTGTTTCTTTCCTTACTGTGGGTGGAGATACTTTTCCCCCAAAATTCAGCAATCATGGGGATTTGTATGTCATTATTTTGCAACAGACACTAACCTAAAGGGGACTGGCAAGTATATTTATCCATTTCAGATTAAGACCGCATCCAGAGGGTAGAAGTTATAGTATACTCAACCTAAAGATTATTGTGACTGATGGCAAAGAAACACATGAAAAGGGAATTGAGTGTCTGATTTGGGGGCCCATACCAGATGTGACTGACTACTCCAACACCTGTCAAGGTGGAAGGGAAAGAACCACCAGATACAAACATCTCATCACCAGAGGACTTCCAAACCTAAAAGAAAGAGTAAGGAACCTCAGATGGCAGATTTGATTCCACCTGAAAGCTATAAAAGACTATAGCATATAGAGATGTGAGGTATGTGTCAGGTAGAGGGATCTGTTTGATATTATACTAATTTAAAAAGAATATCATGGAAAAAGTCAGATCTAGAAATGCCTAAGCAAATGAAGTCAATTAGATGAGGATTTGCCAATCTAGGTGTCATAGTTAGATCTTTTTAAATGGTTCAGAGGATATGTCATAATTTTTAGAAGTTTTGCATGTTCTTTTGTAAACTGAAGTAATTTTTTGTTGCTTGTGATGGCTAAACTACTTATTTTTCTTTTACTGTAAGAAGATTAATCATTCTGAAATTTCCTTCGTAATAGCAACTACGAGACATTCAGCATCTAAAGATAGTAATGAATTTGTTGATTATTGAGAAAGTAAAGCAAGACATTGTTTACCCAAGAAAACAAAGTCAAGGCTGCTAAAATGCTCAACCTGCAGGAGTGCAAATCCTCATCTACTGTGACAGTCTTATGTGCATGGCGAACAGAATTTCCCAGACAGAAGGGAATGCTAGATGCCCCAAAAGTGCTTCTGTTGTGGATGTCCAATGATACCAAGCAGTCTTCTTCAGTGAATGGTCTGTAGCCCTATCCTCACTCACTGGAGGGTAAATGTAGTTGAGATGACTACGAAACCAAACAAAGACTGATGCATTTAATAAAATTACAAAAAAAGAGAGGAAATGTTTAAGTATATTCTAGGTCTAACATGACTCCATTTTGTCTTTCTTAATTTTATTCTTCCAGTTCCTTTAAGATGCTTTCAGGCTGAAGAAATATATGTTATTCCCAGCAATATTGTAGCTTGAAGTTTTTAGAGTAAGATTCTGAAAATTGGTGAGAAATTCTTTTCACGTGTGATTTCTTGAGATAAGTAATGTCCCAATTATATTCTGTATGTTCACGGAAACTGAGCTTGCTCAATCTTGATATTGTTCAAGCACCTGCATGTACTACTGAGATTCAGCTTATATTCTGACATATAAAAAGAGTTATACATTTCCTGTGATCTTAATTAGTCCAGAAAGAACTATGAATATTAATGTATGCCAATAATTATTCACACCCATATTTAAACATTGAGATAAATTTAAGAAAGTCTATACACTAGGGTGAGCTTGTCATTTAACCATTTCATATCATGTAACGACAAAAATAAAGGTCTGGTGGGTTTTTACCCAGAGTGATTTTGAATCTCAAGCTGTGACACATCATTGCTCTCTGCTTTAGCCAGATGGTAGACACCCAAAGATGTGACCCTTCTTGAAGTAGTAAGTGTAATAACTTATTACTCTAACAATTTGTATCAGTATAGTAACACACAGAGGTAGTGGATCCCCTGGACCACCGCAGGCGATGGTGGAAGCCCACACCAGGGAGCGGAATCTAAGTAGGTCCCGGTTTCACCAGAGCCCGCCGCAAAGCGGGATGGGCTTGCAGCGGAGGGAGTACCAGGTCGCTTCCACTGGTGAAACTTGCTTGCAACGACTCCGCGGCAGACAGGGTCGGCGTGGTACAGATTCGACAGGCAGGCTCGTAGTCGGGGCCAGGCAGGAAGGAAAGTCAGGGCAGGCGGCAGAGGTGCGTGGTCGAGGGAGTTGGCGGGGGAGTAGGGGGGGGTACGGGCGGGCGGTCCGTAGGAAAGAAGGTACGGTACACAGTAATCAGGACAAGATTTCACAGAACGCTTTCTCGATAGGCATTGGGCACTAAAGATTCGGCGAGGTTACTAGGAAGAGGCAGGCTTAAATAGGGGCAGCGACCAGCAATAGCCAATTACCGATGCGCTGGCCCTTTAAATTCAACACTGCCGGCGCGCGCGCGCCCTAGGGGGCCGAGACCGCAGCAGCAGGAGCGTAGCCGGGTAAGTGCGACTCGGGGCCGGCAGGGGAACAAGCGCGCCCACGACCCGATGTGCGGGACGCGGCGTCGCTCAGCAGCGGGGCACGGATGCACCTGCAACCCGGGACGAGGGTCGCAGTGGCATCGGTGACAAGTATCTTGTTTAAATTACTAAAACAATTTTTAAAAAAAATAGTGATATAGTCCTTAACCTCTTACTGACAATATAGCAAGACCATAGCATGGGACCAGCGGTATATTACCGCTGGCATCATGCCACATCCCTCGCGGTCGGAGTGAGCTCCGACCACGGATGATTCGCCCTTCATCATCGCGACTAGTGTTGAGCGATTATTATCGACAAAGTTGAAATCGGCACAGTTTTTATGTTGATCGAAATTTTTAGATCATGCGATAATTTAGGTTAAAATCTGTGCATCATCTATTAATATACGCGCCATTTTCGGTGGCTTCCTGTCATTTTGGCGGCCAGCAAATAAGCTTACAGAATAGAGCAGTGCGATGTGTGTGCGACGTCATGCTGGGTTGTGTATGGTTGCGTTTGGTGGAAAAATCTCATGGACCTCGTTTTACATAGAACAGCCCTTCGTGTTCTAGATCAGTGTCTCTCAGCGTCTCATAGCAGGGCAGGACGTGCGCTCTGCCTGTGTCCAAGCAGCTCAGCGAAAAAATATTCAATTTCTTCAGAGAGAAAGCTCTACTGTTAAAACTGTGATCCTTACACTTAGTTAGATCAGAGATAGGAAGATTTATTAGTCAGTAGAGATTTTAAAGGTGCATTACCGCTGTCATAGTCTCGGGCGAACACAGACAAGCTCTATTAAAGAATACTGGATAAAGTTCACCAAGCTTAGTGTAGACATTGAACTGCATAGCTTTATTATTAACATTTTTTCTATTGAAATATTTCCTGGATATTGGGCAGCCTGAACTTATATTAGGATACACATCTTTTCTATAACTGCAGGGTCTCTTTGTTAGGTGCAAAACTCCACTTTGATTATCAGGATACATTTCTGATAGATGTTCGTTTTCAATTTTGCCCATTCTGCTTTGTTGATATAGCCACCTTGAGTTTAAATTTGAACTCCAGCAATTTTGTAATCAGCACAGGTTGATAGGTGCCAAAAATACCTTTTATTATCCGAATCATTACCAGATACGTGTTTTTTCAATTTTGCGCCACTACAGCTATGTTCATTGAGGCACCTTGCACTTAATGTCGAATACAGCAATTTTGTAGTCACCACAGGAGTGATTGAAAGGTGCCAAAAAATACCTTTTATTATCCAAACACATTACAGATACGTGTTTTTTCACTTTGGCGCACTAGAGCTTTTTTTCATTGAGGCACCTTGCACTTAAATGTGAATACAGCAATTTTGTAGTCACCACAGGTTGATTGAAAGGTGCCAAAAATACCTTTTATTTCCGAATACATTACGTTAGTGTTTTTTCACTTTGGCGCACTACAGCTATGTTCAGTGAGGCACCTTGCATTAAATGTGAATACAGCAATTTTGTAGTCACCACAGGTGAATTGAAAGTGCAAATATACCTTTTTTTCCGAATACATTACAGATACGTGTTTTCACTTTGGCGCACTTACAGCTTTGTTCATTGGGACACTTGCACGTCAAAGTGAATACAGCAATTTTGTAGTCACCAACGGTGAATTTGAAAGTGCCAAAATACCTTTTATTATCCGAATACATTAACAGATACGTGTATTTTCACTTTTGCGCACTTACAAGTTTGTTCATTGAGGCACTTGCACTTAAATGTGAATACAGCAATTTGTAGTCACCACAGGTGAATTGATAGATGCCAATAATAATACCTTTTTTTTTCCGAATACATTTCAGATATGTGTTTTTTCACTTTGGCGCACTACAGCTTTGTTCATTGAAGCACCTGCACTTAGAGTGAATACAGCTATTTTGTAGTCACCACAGGTGA
Source organism: Phyllomedusa bahiana (assembly GCA_025379985.1). Classification (NCBI taxonomy): domain Eukaryota; kingdom Metazoa; phylum Chordata; class Amphibia; order Anura; family Hylidae; genus Phyllomedusa; species Phyllomedusa bahiana. Next base: position 2,646 of record JAODAL010080949.1, on the reverse strand, counting down.
TTGATAGGTGCCGAAAATACCTTTTTTTATCGAAATACATTTCAGATATGAGTTTTTTCACTTTGGCGCAGGCCAGCTTTGGTGATAGATCTACTTTGCAGTTAAATTTGAATACAGCAATTTTGTAGTCAACACAGAAGACACCCAACTCTACATCTCCGGCCCAGACATTAACGCTCTACTGTCCAGGATCCCAGACTGCCTATCATCCTATCCTCCTTTCTTCTCCTCCCGTCTTCTAAAAACTTCATGTAGAGAAATAACTGAATCATTATCTTTCCACCGTACCACTCCAATCCCTCACCTAATCCTCTTATCATAGTCAATGGCTCTACACTCTCACCGGTGCCACAAGTCCGCGCCTTGGGATAACCTCGACTCTGCTTTGTCCTTCAAACCCCAAATCTAAACCCTTCCCTCCCCCTTTGCCGGCTCCACCTGAAAAAACATCTCGCACCCTTTCCCTTCCTTAACCCTGCCCCAAAAAATTTTTCCACGCCCTTGTATCTCCCCCCTCGACTACTGCATCATCCTTCTCGTGGCCCCCCCATCCAAAATCTCGCCCCCTCCAATCCTTTTTCCCCAGCTCTGTTTCCCGTTTTTCCACCTCTTCCTCACTACTCCTCCACCTCTCCCCCCCTTGCCAATCCCGCACTGGTTTCCCCATTGCCCAGCGCTTTTATTTTAAAATTTACAAAACCCTTGATCAAAAGGCTCTCCATAACCTCTCCCCTCCATAAAATTTTCCGGGTTTAAAAACCCAGATACTCCCCCTCAGGGCAACCCCCGCCCTCACAGGATCTTCTTCCCCATCTCCTCTTGCACCTCCTCAAACAACATCCCCCAAATTTTCCTCGTGCCTCCCCCTACTCGGGAAACCGCTCCCCAAAAACACCTCAGATTTTCCCCCAACTTTCACCAGCTTAAAAAAAATTAATCTGAAAACCCACCTCTTCAGGTTTGGGCCTATGCCCTAGAAAAACCCCCACTGCATACCCCCCCCACAAACATATTTTGCCCTCCCCTTCTGTCTTTTCCCCCCTTCCTTGTAGATTGTAAGCCTTCGGGGGCAGGGCCCCCCTCTCTCCCCTGTACCTTTGTTAGTCAGAGATTGTCATATTGAAAATTTTTGACTTATGTTATGTATGTAACCCCCTAAATGTACAGCGCACGGGAACTAATGGCGCAAAAAATAATATAATAAATAAAAAAAAAAATTGATAGGTCCCCAAAAAAACCTTTTATTATCCAAATTACATTACAGATACGTTTTTTTTCCCTTTTTTTTGCCCATCCAGATTTGTTGAAAGACCCACCTTGCATTTTAAAGGGGAAATACAGAAATTTTTGTAGTCACCACAGGTAAAATTAAAAGGGTGAAAAAAATACCTTTTATTATCCGAATACTTCAGATACGTTTTTTTTCATTTTTTGCGCACTACAGCTTTGTTCATTGAGGCCCCTTGCATTTAAATGGGGGGGGAAAATTATAGCAATTTTGTAGCCCCACGGGGAAAAATTGTAGGTCCCAAAAAATTTTCCTTTTATTACCCAAAACTTTAACAGATACTGTTTTTTGACTTTTCCCCAGTCCAGATTTGTTGATAAAAACCCACCTTTGCATTTAAAATTTTGAATCCGAAAATTTGGGGGGGGTTACCACAGGTGAATTGATAGGTGCCAAAAAATCCCTTTTTAAAAACCGTATACATTTCAGACGGGGTTTTTTTTTTTTCATTTTTGGTCGGGTAAACCCTTTTTTTTGATAGATCTACTTGCAGTTTTTTTGAATCCAGAATTTTTTTTTTGATTTGGGGGTTTGGAGAATAGCTTGTTTGCCGCCCTTTTAATAAGGGATTTTCCCAAAAACTTTCCAAAACCTTTTAAAAATTTTTTATATTTTTTGAACAGGGGAGCAAAATTTTTAAGGTGGAAAGGGCGAGCAAAGGGGGGGGTTTGGGGACATGTAGGTAAGGGGGGGGATACGAGAGAAGGGACCTTCCGTGCTGGGGGAAAACACGCTGCCAGGGAAACGCTGTTGCGGAAACCGTCGGGCCTGTCATCGCGGGGTCGGGGCCCTGTGAAATCCGGGGGTGGGGCCGGGGCTCCCCAAATCTTCCTTCAGGGTTAATGCAACCTGCATCCAGCAGCCCTTACCTCCTCGTCCTCCCGGGTCACGGCCCCAAATGTCGTCATCGGGAAATCATCAGCATCCGCCCCAACATAAAGGGCAGCCCAAATGTCAACTCTGTACCCACCACTGGGAAAACCCTTTTTCGGGAAGACCGCTTTGATGACAAAATGGGGTTTGGGGTAAAGGGGGGCTTGTTAAAAGATAAAGACCCCAAAAAGGAGATTTTCCTGCCCCCCCGGCCCAGTTACTGATTCCATCAAGGGGGGGAAAAGGGAAAGGCCGGCCCAATCGGCAAAAACCCGGGGGGCGGTCGGCAAGGGCCTTTGCAGCCCCTTTTTTTCTTGTAGCCCGCAGCTCCTGGATCCCGGAAGGGCCGGGGCCCAAAGGGCCCCCGTGGGGATGATGATGACGCCCATTGCGGATCCAACTGGTTTTTTTCAGCAGAAAATGCTTCGAGCGCTTCATCACTGGACAGGGAAAGGAAATGGGGTTTGTGTAGTAACGGGGGTTTC
>JAODAL010080948.1:0-12067 GCA_025379985.1 Phyllomedusa bahiana | reverse complement strand
GGTGGAAAAATAAGATTTGGTCAATAACAAAGTTAAATTCAATACTTATATTTGCCCTAGTGCGAGAGTTTGGACGGTTTAATAATCCCTTGGTCAGCATTACACAAACCCTGGTGATGTTGCGCAAGTCAGAAGGCGCAACTTCCACAAGCCTATCGGTGGTAGTCTCTGCAGCCACCTCTCCTCCCTCTGTGCTGCAGCAAACGGGCTCCGGAGTATAGATTATGGGAAATATATTAGTGCTAAAAGCAGCTTAAAATGAGGTATATAAGGCGCTAAGGCTACTAATTAAACAAACAAAAAGTTTAATTAGGACATAACAGGGAATAAAAAGAATATGGACTACATGTTTCTCTCTAAGCAGAGTTTCCTCAGGTACTCAGAGGCCAAGCTAGAAACTAGTTGGATAGTAAAGATTGATACGGTGCATAGCAAAGGCCTCAATGAGATATTAAGCTTTTGTTCCATTTTTTATAGTTGGGTTTGGTTCTGTTTTGGGTTTTATGTTCTGATTTTTGTCCATGTTAGATTTGGAATCTCTTTGTTTTAATAGCAGTTTTTATTCCTTCTTTATTGATGATTTTGTCTAGGGGGTTTGGAGAAGCTTTGGAAGAGGAATTGGTGTAACAAACCGCACTCCATAACTCTAAACCCGACCCGATTTTAGCAGGACAGTTCTAATTTGCGCAATACCCTCCTGTCCCAGGACGTTGTGAGGAGTCCGTTTCTCTAGTCCCGAATCTCCAGAACTGCGATGTTCAATTCTACTGTTTGCATGTCAATGAGACGCGCAAATAGTGGGCGCAGACTTAAGGTGTCATGGATGTCACTATGACAGGCTGCAAGTGTAGAAGAACTTTGGTGCCAGGGAAGCATCATAAGATATTCCCCAGACGTCACTGGCTGCAGGGGGCTCACCTTACTCTTCAGCTAGACTATATAGTGATCTCTGTCACCCCCTCCTTGTCTATCCAGCATCCAGGAAGGCAGAGTGGCACCCATCCCCCACAGTAGGTACCCAGATTTTCTGGGTGCTTTCTGTGAGGGAGGTCCCAAACTTTCCTGATGCTGAATAGCCTTTATCCATAGTTGGGAAAACTAAGTAGCGCCCCATCCTCCACAGCAGGACCAGCTTTTTGGGAGCCTGCTGTGGGGGATGTCACCCAGCTTTCCTAGGCGCTGGATAGGTTATTCAACATCTGGAAAAGCAAATTTATGCCCCAACTCCCACAGCAGGCAACAAGCTTTTAAGGGCACCTGCTGTGGGTGATGTCACACAGCCTTCCCAGGCACTGGATAGGCTGTTCAGCGCGTGGGAAAGTTGGGTGGTGCCCCATCTGCAGGGGCAGGGTTTCTGTTGGTTTTCTTTACCGGTTTCCTTTTTGGACAACAGATTTGTTGGTCATCAGTGGACTAACACTGAACAGGCACCTCTCCATTACCATCACTGGGGCTTGGTGTCAGCCAGCAGTTTTTCATCACTACAAGGCTGACACTAATCCTCTGTCACTATTACCCCAGTACCCATTGCACCAGGGGTACTGGGAAGAGCCAGGTTATCAACAGAAGGCGGACCATCTAATGTGATGGTCTGCTGCTGCGGTGGCTGCAGGCTGGTATTTTTAGGATGGAAAGTGGACGATATCTATGGACCTTCCCATCCTCATCAGTGTCAGGCTGCAGTGGTTGGTTTTAACTTGGCTGGTTATGAAAAATGGAGGGACACCATGTTTCATAGTTTCATAGTTTGTAAGGCTAAAAAAAGACAAGTCGTCCATCTAGTTCCCCTGTTTGTGCAAGGTGTTGATCCAGAGGAAGGCAAAAAAAAAAAAAACCCCAATGAGGTAGAAGCAATTTGTCCTATTTTAGGGAAAATTCCTTCCTGACTCCAATCTGGCAATCAAAAAAACCCCTGGATCAATGACCCCTTCCTAAATCCTAGTCACTATAACTTGTTTTATTATTACGCTCCAAAAATGCTTTCCAAACCCTTTTGAACTTGGTTTTTGAATTCCCATGACCAGTCCCTCTGGAGAGAATTCCATAGTCTCACTGCTCTTACAGTAAAGAACCCCTTTCTATGTTTATGTAGAAATTTTTCTTTCCTCAAGACGTAAAGGATGCCCCTTGTTCTAGATACAGCCCTGTGTATAAAATAAATCTTGGGAGAGACCCTTATATTGACCTTTGATGTATTTAAACATATTTATTATGTCCCCTGAAGCCTTCTTTTCTAAACTAAATAACCCTAATCTTGCTAATTTTCCCTGTGTACTGTAGTCCACCCAGCCCTTTTATTATTTTTGTTGCCCGCCTTTGTACCTGTTCAAGCTCTACAATGTCTTCCTGTGCACTGGTGCCCAAAACTGTACACAAAAATTCCATGTGTGGTCTAACCCAGTGACTTGTATAATGGGAGAATAATGTTTCTCATCATGTGGGATCTATGCCCCTTTTAATGCACCACATGATCTATTTGCTTTGGCTGCTGCTGCCTGACACTGGCTGCTACAATTAAGTTTACTGTCCACCAGGATTCCAAGTCCTTCTCCATGTCACTTTTACCATGTTTTTCCATTTAACATGTAGTCATGTAATGGATTTTCTCCCCATGTGCATAACCTTGCATTTATCAGTGTTAACCTCATCTGCCATTTCCCTGCCCAGGCCTCCAATTATTCCAGATCCCTTTGTAAAAACATATTATCCTCTTTTGTGTTTATTACTTTACAGAGCTTAGTATCGTCTGCAAAGATCGATATTCTACTGTGTATTTCCCCGTGTAAGATCATTAATGAAATTGTTATAAAGAGGATGGGCCCAATACTGACCCTTGTGGTACCCCACTAGTAACAGTGATCCAGTCTGAGTATGTACCGTTAATTATACCTTTGTTTTTATCAGTGAGCCCGTTACTTAACCCCCTTGCACCATTTTCCCCCAGTCCAAGCATTCTCATTTTATTTACCAACCTTTTATGTGGCACAATCAAATGCTTTAGAAAAATCTAGATATATGACATCCAGTGTCACCCCGATCCAGTCTCCTGATTCCTCATATGAAGCTGATGAGGATTAGTCTGACAGGACCGATCCTTCATGACCCATGCTGGAAAGGCGTTATACATTTATTTCAGTGAGATACTCCAGGATTTGCATCTCTGAGAAACTTCAAACATTTTACTACAAAAGAGGTTAGTTATGGCCTATAGTTTCCTGGATCACTTTTTGACCCCTTTTTGATATTGGCACCACATTTGCTATGCACCAATCCTTTGGGACATACCGTTATTAGACAGTCATGAATAATTAAGAAAAGGGGCCTATCTATGACATCATAAACTCTCTTAGGACACGTGGGTGTATGCCATTGGACCTGGGGATTTGTTTATTTTAATCTTCCCAAGACGGAGCTGCACTTTTCCTGGATTAGAAGAAACTTTTAAGTTGGAGTTTACCACATCTCTCTGTTAACAGGAAGGTCATCCTCCTCGGTAAATACAGTGGAGAAAAAAAAGTTTAATTACGTTTGCTTTTTTCTCATCGCCCCTACTGTTCTTCCTCAGTATTTTCAAAGGGCCAACATTTTCCGTTTTAATCTTTTTACTATTTTATGTTAAAAAATATATTGGGGTTAATTTTACTTTCTATAGCAATATGTCTTTCCGTCTCCAGCTTTGCTTCCTTTATTCTTATTTTACAAACTTTATTTTTTTCCTATAGCTTCTTGTGCCTCTTCATGCCTCCTGTTTTTGTAGGTGAAACGCTTTCTTTTTGTTTTTTATTGCCTCTTTTAATCCCTGTTGATCCACATGGGTTTTTCTGTTTCTAATTTTTTTATTACCATAAGGTATGTACCTCTCAAGTGGTAGCCTAGGATGTTTTTAAAAATATCCCATTTGTATTAGTTCTGCCATAAATTTAAACAACTATTGTCCCGTCAATACGGTTTAGGGCCCTTTTATAGCAGAATAAAATTAGCCTTCCTAAAATTCAGTGTTTTTTGTGGCTCCTTGACAAAAACTCTATTGAAGGATAAAAGGGAAATTTATTATATTATGGTCACTATTCCTAGGTGCCCTCAACCCGAACCCTTGTTACTCGGTCAGGTCTATTAGTTAATATTAGGTCTAGAAGGGCCTTTCCTCTAGTCGGTTCCTGCACCATTTGGCAAAGGTAATTTATCATTAGTTATTGACAAAAACCTGTTTCCTTTATGAGAGCTACAAGCTTTAGATTCCCAATTGATGTCTGGATAGTTAAGTCGCCCATAATTAATAACCTCATTCTGATTAGCCGCCTATTTTATTTGCCTGAGGAGTACATCTTCCCTGGGTTCTGTTATATTTTGGGGGGCCTATAGCAGACCCTATTTGTATTATAGTGTTATTGTTACCCCCATTTATTTTTACCCATAATGATTCCACATGTTCATTACCTGTACCTATATCTTCCCGCAGTGTTGGCTTCAGACAGAATTTTAGAAAAAAACAATTTAGATTCTTAAAAAACATGGGGTTCCCCCATTTTTCTTAACCAGTCAAAGTAAAACTGACAGCTGCCAACTTATACTATCAAGATGGGAAGGTCCATGAGTATTGGTCCTTTCCCACCCTAAAAAAATACCAGCCTGCACCCACCCAGAAGCAGCCCATCACTTTATATGATCCCCACTCTGATGGTAACCTGTCTCTTTCCAGTGCCCCTGGTACATTAGGTACTGGGGTAATAGTGACAGGGGGTTGGTGTCAGTGTTGTAGTCTTAAAGAATTACTGGCTGACACCAAGCCCTGGCATTAGTAATGAAGAGACAACTGTCAGACACCTTCATAACTAAAACTGGAATAAAGTGGGTAAAAAAAAAACAATTTCCGAAATTATTTAGATTAACATACCTGACACCCAACCCCTCTTTGACCATTTTATTAAAGAAATAGATGCAACGCTGGCCCTGTGGAGCGCCTGCATACAACTGGTGTCTAACCTTATATGGTCCTGTATGGCAAAAATATTGGTAGTAGTGTAATTTTTTATGTTCAGGAATGTATGGTGGTGATTGTGTTATGGTGTGGAGGCAGCACTATGGGTGGGGGAAACATGGCCTGATGTGGTCGGATTATTTTTCTTGTATAGTGGTATTTGTATTATCAGTTTGTTTGGTCAGTAACAGTGCAGTGATATTTGCTCCTTGTGTAAATGTTTTTTTTGGTGGTCATGAAACCCCCTTATATAGGGTATCCATCTTCGGGCTATTTGTATGATTATGCTTAAAAGGAATAGAAACGGGTGTGGTTGACGTGGTCTGCGGGAAAGGGGCGGGGTGATTCTGTTGATTGGGTGTGATTAAAAGTGTGCCAGGGTATGATATCTGTAGTCGGTGGGCGGAAGTGGCCCTGGTGTATGCATGTACTTGGAGGTGTGCCCTGATGTGTCCCTCTTTGCAATCTCTAAAATTTGGGGGAGGTTTGGCACGGTGAGTATCCCGGGGTCATCGGATGTCCCCTACTTAGTTCCCATGCTTTGGGGTTTTGGGCCGGGCGGGGAGGGGTTGGCAGAGGAGGCGATTACTAGGGCGCCTCCCTTGCCCTGTCCCTAAGGGGGCGCGAAGGGGCCCCGAACCTGCGGGCTCCAGGCCCGCTGCCATGGGCCTGGGCGCCTGGGCCTCTTTAGCGTATGTGCGTCGTTGGACCCAAAACAGCTGATTGGTTATGTGGGCGAGAGGAGGTTTTCCTGCCCTCAGACAGTGTCGGCCAGTTCACCAGAGGATCGCTGGACCCTGGTAAGCGAAGGGCCGAAAGGGGGCTGCGGGTCTATGCGTGGGGGACCCGCCGCGGCCCGTGTGCTCAGGGGAGCGTCGCGATGAAGTGCAAGTCCCCCCCCCTAGCGCAAGCCGTCATAGGCAGTGCGCCCGAGGAGCTGCGGAGGAGGGTGGTGGTAAAGAAAAGTAAGAAGAGGAAAACGCGGGACGGGAAAGAGGGAAAGGGAAGTTAAATGTTGTTATTTTTACCTGCCTTGTCCCTATATGCCTTTCTGAGCCCCTATTTTTACTGCCCGAGCCCCCTATACCTTTCCCGGCCCCCTTTTGTTGCCATATTGCTGCTGAGCCCCCCTTTCTGGTGACCCTATATGCTTGCCTATATGCCCGGGTAGCCCTGTTTCCTGCCTGGGGGCCATATGCCTGAGCCCTATATGCCGCCTGAGCCCTATATGCCCGCCCTATATGCCTGACTGAGCCCCAAAGCTGCCTGAGCCCCCCCTTACCTGCTGAGCCCCATTCCTGCTTAGTACCCCCATTTTCCCGCCCGGCCCCTTATACCTGCCTGGGGCCCACTTATACCCGCCTGAGCCCTAGCTATATACCTGCCTTTTGTGCCCCAATACTGCCTGTTTGTCTATAACCTGCCTGAGCCCCTTTAGTTATTCCCCCTGAGCCCCTTAGCTATTAGGCCCCGTGTGCCCCTAATACCCGCCTGGTGCCCCTATATCAATTACCTACTGAGAGTGACCCTATGTCTTATAATGCCTGAGAGTGCCCTTATTTATCCCGCCTGAGTGCCCCTATATCTATATAACGCCCGGAGTGACCTATAGCTATATACCCTGGGTGACCCCATGTCTATTACCCGCCGGAGTGACCCCATTTTAATACCTGCTGATGACCTTATTTATATACCCGCCCGAGTGCCCCATATTTATATCCTATGTCTAAGGGACAAGAAAAACCCCCATATAAATCACTTGCAATAGATACTAAGAACAAATTTTATTAGAAAAAGTTAAAATATATACTAACCCCGTTAAAACCCTCACAAAATAAATACCCCACCCTAACCAAGACAATTAAGGTATTCGCCCCCAAAAAGGGCGCCCCTACCCCGGAACCTGTCCTTATGAAAGTCCCTACTAAACCCCATTGTGTATCCAATAGTGAAAAAGCCACCCCTAATTGAACTATACCAAAAAAGGGTAAAAATCCCACCAATATAGATATGAGAGATTCAGTAAGAAAACCCCAAAATAGCTTGTAAGGGGGGATAAAAAAATCAAAAAGTGATTTTTTATACCCCCCTTAAAGCATAGTTTTTGGTGGGTTTTCTTATGATACTCTTATCTATATTGGTGGGTTACCCCATTTTTGTTAGTAGTTCTAAATTTTTTGGGGGATTTTCACTTTTGGATACCAAAAAGGGTTTAGTGGGATGTCGTAAGGGACCGGTCCGGGTAAAGGGGCGCCCTTATTGGGCCCGGGAATTCCCTTTCTGTGTCTTGGTAGGGTAGGGTATTTGTGTTTTTTGTGGGGTTGTAACAGGGTTGTATAGTATTTTAACTTATTCTAATAAAAATTTGTTCTTTGTATCTGTTGCTAAGTGATTTATTTGGTGTGTTCTTGTCTTTACTTTTTGTGAGTCATGCTTTTATTTTGGGTATGTCAGCCCTGGGTTAAAATTGGTTTTGTTGTTTTGTGGGTACCGTTAGGGGAAATATTATTCTGCCTACTGAGGAGACAATATTTCATTACCGCCCGATGAGGGGGTATCTATATACTGTCTAATGAGGGGATTATATACCCATAATTAAGGAGTTATGGAAATCTGAGGATTCTAAGATATTTTTGTCCAAAATTTAGGGAGGTTGTGGCGGGGGGAAACAGCATGAAGGTGGAAACCGGATGGAGAAATAAGGGGAAATTAACGACGCTGATCAGAAAAGGTTTTCCGTGAGTCCTAATGAAAAAAGGTAATACTTATATTTCTTTCAGAGCGTCTACAACAAAAAAGATTACCATATTTTGGTCATGTAGGCGTTGGGATATTTCTGTGAGCTGGTACGTGATAGTCAATGTGGGGGGGTTTGGTTCGGTCAGGTCTGGAGGATTATTTGACCTTTTGTAGTAATAGTTTTGGGGCCTTTTTTGTAGGCGTGTTTTTTGTAACAATCTTTTGTCTGGTAGATTTTGCTCCATGTATCGGTGTATTATTTGGTGTTTTTATTTGTAAGGTATTTCCTGTCTTATGTAGGTGAGCGATTTTGAAAAGGGCAAATTTTTCGGGGCTGATTTTCATTGTGCAGTGACGGGCTGAGGAGAGGGACAGGAGTTTTGTGGAATATGCAGAAAATTAGTAAAGGGGACCTGGCGCAGGGGTGAGGGGAAAATTAGTGTGGGGGGGGTGCCATTTTTTTTTGGGAGCGAGGGAGCGCCAATTGGCTGAAACTTGTGGGGGCCCCAAAAAAATCCCTTGTTTTGGCCCTTTCCCTGGCTCCCCACCAGTCTCACCCCAGCACCCAGCCCCTTTTCTCTGCTGTCTGCTGTATAAGGTGATGTGCGGGGGCCCTTTGGGAAGGGAATTAAGGGGCCAGTGTGCAGTTTTTTTCCTGCCCGGGGCCAATTTTACTGTTGTTTGCAGTATTTAAAAAGGGCTCCACCCTCACCTTTTTCCCAGCCCTTTGGTAATTTTTCCCTTGTTTTTTTCGATTTCTTTGTGTTAGTTACTGCTCTCAGTTTGTTTCTGACTGCTTTTTCCCAGTTGTATCTGCCCTGTTTCTCGGTTGTAAAGATTAAAAAAAGAATTCACCTCCCCTTTTAACCTTCTCCCAATTGCCCAATGCTGTACCAACCTTACAAGTCAGCTATCGCCATGGTTTAAAATGCATTAAGGGTTTGGAAAACCGGGGATTTTTCTTGCAGCGGTTTGAGCCCAGGTGAAGGCCCTTAAAAATTCTGCCCCCTTGGGTATGGTTATTTTAAAAGACCCGAAAGTGTTTCTAGTGAATTCACACCTTACTGGATTTCCCCTAATGCAGCCTCTCACTCCCCCAGCTTGGGACTTGGCTTTTTATTTAAAGGCGGTACACCACCCAATTTTGCACTGGGAAACGGGCCCGGGAAAAAGGGGGCCTTTTTGCCCCTTCTAGGAGGTGCTTGCAAGCCTTTAAAAAAGATGTGTAGAAAAGACGGGGACTTGTTGTTTGATTATCATGGGCTAATGGTTTTGAGCCCTTTTGCTAAAAGGGCCCACCCTAGGTTTTGGGTCAGCAACATAAACTGGTATGTCTGCGTAGAGCTCCTCGTTTGGCTGTTGCCTTCCAGAGACCACTTCAGCCTCCTCCAAGCACTCCTCCTGAAAAAAACCCTATGCAGGTAGAGGTTCTTTTTCCACCCACTTTGTCTGGGTTTTCATTGGACGTATGTTTTCCCTCCCAGTTTTAAATAGTTGTAAAGGAAGAGACCCCAACCCAATTTGGGAAAGCAGTGCTATATTTTCTTGATTTCGGTTTCCTTTTCCTAAACTGTAAAATAGTGTGGTTTTTCCTCCAAATACATCCCATCAAAAAAACCCCTTCCCTAAAGTTGGCTTCGTCTTTTTTGGGCCCCTATCGTGTAATTTCCCAAAAATTAACATTGTCTGTTACCAGCTCCATCTCCCTCCCTCCTTACACATTCCAAATGCCTTCCATGTGTCCCTCCTGAAGCCAGTACTTCTTAACCACTTGTTGTCCAAGCCTCTGACCCCAGCTACTGAGGTAAATTCTGAGGATGTATAGGGACTTTAAAGGGAAAAATTCTTGATGTTAAGGTATTGGGAAAAAAATTTACTTTTTAAAATGAATGAAAAAGTTAAAACCTGTAGAAAACCCTTAAAATTTGCCCCCTTGACATATCCGCAGATTTCATTGGATCATGGCACTAAAGAAGGGGGGACCTAAGGAGGCGGGTAAAATTAAATTAAACCCCAAAATGTAATTTAATTTCGAAGTCATGGGGCCTTTTTGGTACCCTTTCCCCATTTGCAGCTGCATCCCAGTCCCTTCACTCTGGGGGACAATCTCTTTTTGCTGTTGCTGGTAAGGTGCATGCATCGGGATATGACGTGGCTTTATTTGCATTAAATTTCTTTGGTTAAACCATGGTTTTGACCTGTTCTGTGGGAAACCCTGTCTTTTTTTAAATCGATGAAAATTGGTCTTGCCCCCCGGGCTGCAATCATTTTAAAGGCTGTTGGAAATCTTTTTTACACCCTTTAGGCCATTTTTATGTGAGAAAACAATAATTTTTTTCAGTTCCCCCAGACTTTTTCTTTTCCTTGAGGTGCCATTTTTGGCATTTTCGTGCCCAGTGTAAGTGGAGGGGACACCAAATGTAACACATTGTTGCCCCCATTCCACCTGGGGCCCTTGAAACCCTTTAACAAGTCACAGACACAGTGGATTTAAAAAATGGCAGATTCTCCTTAAAGGTGTACCCCAAGTTTTTTTTCCCAAAGCGGTTTGAAAAATTGAGGGGGCGGTGTTTTTGTTTTTTTTGGGGAAAACCCCAAAATTTATACACTGTTTTTCAAGTTTTAAAAGGGGCCTATTTCACATTGTATAAAAGTGTCATATTTTTAGTATTGTCCCATGAAATACAATATTTACAAAAATTTGAGGTGTGTACTCTCCTTTGGGAGATACGGTATTTGTTATTAGTATTTTGTATGGGTCACCACATTTGCCATATTTGCTATCATTCTAATATGCTTTATGATCCAACAATTTTGGGTTGTTATATATTTTATGAATTAACAGTTGATGTGCACTTTATAAATTATATGCTATATCAATGATTATGTATTTATTTATATTCATATATATTTAATGGCACTTTAATGCATCAGATTTATTTGAGTAAATTATACCAATCATGTTCCCAGTTGGGGAGTTCCTGTGTATAAGAAATTTTCTCATTCTGAGCTAATCCTAAACTTAAAAAAAATAAATAAAAATGTATCTATCTTTTTTAATAATTTAAATTAAATTATATATATGTCGCTTATAGGGTTATATTAGTGTATTGGTTGCTTCCTGCAATTTGTGCCTTCTTTTCTTTATTTAGTTAATACAAGTCACAGGTTAGTTGGAGGTACTACTAGTCCCTATCAGGTTAAGTGTTGTATATATACTTTTTAAAGAGTGCTTTTTGTCGTGGAGAGGTGCTGAAATGATTAAAGTACTCTTCTATGATGTATAGTACAGAATAAGCAGAGTCTACTGAATTACAAATGCGGCAGGGCTGAGTTTATCATTTGCAGAACTTCTCCGAATAGCGTGTTGTGACTTGGCATAGCAATGATATAAAACCTACAAAGTTTTTGTATAGTTCCTCAGACATATATGCAGGGCTTTATAAAGCAATTTTAGTCTCTAAACCAAAGATTGGGGCCCCCCAAAATTTGACAAATTCCACCTTGAATATATAGGACCCCTACAGGGGCCCTTCAATACGGTCCCAATGGCATTACACTTTTTTCAGAAAAATACAAAAAATAAAAGGAAAAATTTGTAGTTCCATGTGTTTCTGTAGGAATTGTGTTGAGTGTGGCCTCCCTGAGCTGTGACCTGTGGTGGAGAAAAGTTGTAAGGCTGCTAATATTTTATTGTTAATATTATCATTGTTATTATTGGTATTATTATTATTATTATTGCTATTATTTTGATTATATACTGCAGCAATCATTGAGGAGTTAAAGGGAAAGTTCTGTTATAATTTTCCCAAAGGAAGAGCTTGTTATTAATGTATGAGGAAATGTTTAGTAACCAGCCCCCAAAACAGAGCTCTTTAGCTGCCCAAATTTTTCGTCATTCCAGTTGGAATTCGGGGGGGCTGCAACTTGTGTCACATTTTCCCCTTAAATTCTTCACAATCTTCCAGAGTAATATAACTAAAGGCAGTGGCTGCTTCTCACAATTAAAACTAAACAAACAGAATATTGTCCTGCATGTCCTTTATGTTCTGCATGATCCTGTTCAGTCAATATCTAAAGATCTTGCAGAACTACAGGTTTCATCAGGACCTCTATTGTCCAGTCTGATGTAGCTGGTAGAATGCAAAGTTTAAAACGTTATGAATGCATAAACTATTATATATATGCTGCATATATAGTACATATATACAGTAACCAAGAAAAAAGCAGCACTAAAAATAGCAAATGTAGGGTGTCAACAACTGAAGGCTTAGGTCAAAACCTAAAAAATATATATTATAAAGAGTGCAAAAATCACAGCACTGCACTATAATGCTAAGTAAAAGGAAA
>JAODAL010080947.1:0-12068 GCA_025379985.1 Phyllomedusa bahiana | reverse complement strand
TATATATATATATATTTTTAAATATTTTGAAATAATTTAAATATATATATATATCAAAACATCTTTTCTTTTAAAAGAGTTTATTCATCACATATATCTTGAATCTTGTTGAGTTTTAAAATATATATATATATATATATAATATATAATACATATATGTGAAAAAGTTCATCAATGTAATGAAAATAAGTAAAAGATTAGTTGCAACTCAACAAGATATATGAGATAAATGAACTTTTTTTAAATAAAAAAAAGATTTTTTAATTTTTTTTTTTACGGGAAGGATTGTGGGATATACAGTTGAAACTAGAAGTTTACATGCACTATATAAAAAGATGCATAGGCATGGTTTTCTCACTATCTGACATGAATTCAGAATAAACCCTACTTGTTTTCGGTCAATTAGGATTACCAAAATTATTTATATTTGCCAAATTCCAGAATAATGAGAAAGATAATTTTTAAGGCATTTTTATTACATACATTTCATTACTATTTGGTAGCATTGCCCTTAAACTGTATGACTTGGGTCAAATGTTTTGGATATCCTTCCACAAGCTTCTCACAATAGCTGGCAGAAATTTTGGCATATTCCTCCTGACAGAACTGGTTTAACTGAGCCATGTTTGTAGGTTATCAAATAAACACAGTTCAGAGTTTGGCTCACCTCCAATGCGGCGATTGCTTCACCTGATCTGCTTCTCCTGTAACTCCAGTCTGCACTGCTGCACGGATCCAAGAATCCTCGACCACAGGACCAAATGTCAGCACTTCAGAAGAAAAACGTGATCCAGCAATTTGTGCAAAAAAATGGAAAAATGTTTATTGTATACACACCTTCAAAATGACATAGCACAGAGGGACAATATTGGCTATGGGCTATGTGGATATAGCCAATATTGTCCCTCTGTGCTATGTCATTTTCAAGGTGTGTATACAATAAACATTTTTCCAGTTTTTTGCATGAATTGCTGGATCACGTTTTTCTTCTGAAGTGCTTATGTTTGTAGGTTGCCTTGCTCACACCTGCTTTTTCAGCTTTGTCCATAAATTTTCAATAGGATTGAGATCAGGGCTTTGTGATAGCCACTCCAAAATATTGACTTGGTTATCCTTAAGCTACTTTGTAACCTGTTTGGCAGTATGCTTCGGGTCATTGTCCATTTTGGAGACCCATTACCACCAAAGCTTTAACTTCCTGGCTGATGTCTTGAGATGTTGCTTCAGTAATGCCACATAATCTTCTTTCCTCATGATACTATCTATTTTGTGAAGTGCACCAGTCCCTCCTGCAGCAAAACAACCCCACAACATGATGCTGCCACAGCCGTGTTTTACAGTTGGCATGGTGTTCTTAGGCTTCCAAGCTTCTCTCTTTCTCTTCCAAACGTAACAATGGTCATTATTAGTGTTGAGCGATTACGTTGGCTATCGACATCAGGCGATAGTCGATAGTCGGCCACCATCGATAAGGTTTTTCGATAGTGAGCAGTCGATTATGAGCGATGACCATTAAAGTCTATGGGAGAGCAACAACACCTTCATTCTTACACCCAAACAGGGCTGGAGAAGCTGGAATTAACAGCCACAACAGTCAAATGGATACCTGCTACATCTTAGGCACAACACTTAGGCTATAAAAGCCACAGAAAAAAAGCCACACACCATTCCCCATCCCAGCCCTTGGACCACAGAAAGCCCCTTAAAAACCTCATCACCACAAAATTTAAAAAGTCCCAGAAGGCAGAAATAAATTTAAACCCATCTTTTTAAACTTAAACCCGGACATTGAATACCCCCTGCCCCGGGAACGCAGCATGCCCCTAAAAAACCTGCATGCCCCAACAGATTAAAAAGTCAGGAAGAAAGTAGTCTTTGAACCACCATTTTTTTTAAAACGGACAAGGGACAAACCCTGCCCTTTGGAACCGCAGCATAAACCCTTTTAAACCTGCCCTAAACCCACAGTTTAAAAAGTCCGGGAAAAAAAGGAGTCTTTAAACCACCATTTTAGTTTAAATGGACATTGACATCCCTGCCCCGGGGGCCACAGAAATGAGCCCCAAACCCTGCATAACCCCCAATTTAAAAAGTGCCGGAAAAAGGGAGCTTTCAACCACCATTTTATTTCACGGGACATTGCCCTATCCCTTGCCCTTTGGGGCCCACGGGATGAGCCCCAAAACCGCAAAAACCCCCAAATTTAAAGAGTCCCGGGAAAAAGGATTTTTAAACCAAACCTTTTAGTTGAACTGGCCCATTAAAACAAACCCTTTCCGGGGCCACAGCATGACCCCCCCAAACCTGAAATGACCCCCACTTTAAAAAAGTGCCGGAAAAAAGGACCCTTTCAACCCCCAAATTTTATTTTTCACTGGACTTTTGACTATACCGCCTGGGCCACAGCTTTACCCGGGGCCCCCCCCCCCCCAAAAAAAGTTAAGTGGGTGGGGGTGAGAGCCCAGGCTGGCGCCCTTTCATCTTTTTAACACGCGGGTTTAAAAAAGTCCTGATGCCCGCGGGCAACGAAAACTGCCCCGGGGTTTGAAGCGAGTGGGGAAGGGGAAATTTGGGAGAACCCCACCCTTTCCCCTCAGTAAAACGTCAAAAACCTGGAAAGCGCTTGCCCCTCCGTATGATGTGGACCAATTGAGCTTAAACTTGGGAAAATACTGGTGGTTAACCCCTTTTTTAAAACCCAGGTCCCTTTTTATTTTGGGCATTTTTTTTTCCCCTCTTTTTACTCAACGTGTGGGAAAAAAAAGGGTCTCTGTACTTTTGTTCTCTGCCCCGTGTCCATACCCATATCCTCTGAATAACCTACATCTGGTCAATTTTTCCTGTACCTCCCCTTGTAAAAATTCCCAGGGGAATTTTTTTTTAACAGCTATTTTGTACATCCCAAGTTTTTTAGTATTTTTAATTCAAAAACACATTTTTAAAATGGGAGGGAAACCCACCATGTCTTTTTTTCTCTTTTTTAATTGTATTAAATGGGTTTTTCTAAATCCCGGGAATGATAGCAATTTTAAAGATCTTGAAAAAACAAGTCTTTTTCAATATGTGCCCAAATTAACTTTTTCCCCCCCTATTCCTGTTTCTGAAAAGCACCATCCCCCTTTTACCACTCATGACCATTTTTTAAGAACAAATGTTGTTAAAAAAACAATTTTTTTTTAGAATGGGCCCCTGTATTTATAGCTGCATGCCCAAAAGAAAAATGCCTCCAAAAATTCAAAGAAAGCCCCTTTGACCAAATTTGGAAAATTTGGGGAAGAACAAATGCCGGTTAAAAACCCAACTTTTTTTTAGAAAAAGGGGAACCTGATATAGCGCAGGGTCACAGAAAATCCCCAAAAAAAATTTCAAAACAAAACCCTTGACCATTTTTGAAAATTTGTGAAGAAAAAAAATGTCAATTAGAAAAAAACTTTTTTTTAGAAAGGACCTTTAGTATTGCGGGCTTTTCAAAGCACATGACCCAAAAAAATTAAAAAAAATTTGACTTCTCAGCCACTTTTAAAAAATTTTGAAGGAAAAATCCCACTTAAAGCCACATTTCTTTTTCCAAAGGACCATGATTATTGCTGTATCTCACAGCAACAGACCCCAAAAAATTATAAATATGACTTCTCAGCCACTTTTTAAAAATTTGTGAGGCAAAAAAAAAAGGCCCCCCCAAAAACCCTTTGGGAAAAATTTGGAAAAAATTCTAAAGATGAATTAGAAAAGGGAATAGGGTTTTGTAAATAAACCTTGGTGTTTTTTAATCTCCTCAAAAAGCAAAACCAGAAAAATGAACTGTTGGGAATTGAGAATAAAAATTGCAGAATATAAATCATTTTAAAAAAAAAGTTTTTCAAAAAGGACCATTTCTTTTTTGGAGAGGAATGTAAGTAACCAGCAACCCAAATGGGTTTACCTGGGCCCTTTGGGGGCCACAACACCCATCAGAGATCCATGCCTGATTTCATCTTGATGAAAAACCCCAAATGATCCACATTATCTGGGGAAAAACCCGGGAAATGCGTTTGTCTGAAAAGGACTCCCCCGGCTGTGGGCTGAAGTCCGTTTCAGATAAAGGGCGGCTGCGGGGGCGGGAAACAACACCTCAATGGCGGGGCCGAGCCAGCTCGGGCCATTCTTCCATTTTGGAAACCCAGAAGTCTATGGGTCCGGAAAAAACATAAAAAAAACATCGGTTTTTGAGACGCAGAAACCCCGGCACCATAAATCTTAAGCGGGCCCTCTGGTTTGTATCTTTTGGCCTGCATTGCATGCTTTTGGTGAGGGGGTAAATAAAGATGCCAGAGGTCACCCTTTAAAGGCTTTTTGCCCCCCTTGCCGCGCGGGCCGCTGCTCCCCCGTTTAAGGGGCCCTATTTGGGCCCCACTTTTTACTGCTGCCCACTGGGCTGGCGTTTTTCCCCACCGTGACATATGAAAACTTTAAAAGCAAAACCGCAACAAAATGTCCCCCCAGTTGATCAATCAGAAAAGGCCCTCCTTTTTCCTGCTTTTTTACCTCAATTTGGGTGGGGGGAAGGAAAGTGCTGAGTTTTTTTTTGTACGGGGATCCACCCACCCATAACTGTTTTCATTTTAGGGCCCTTAATGCAAAAACATTTTTTGGAGGAAATGGAGAAACCAAGCATTTCATGTGAAGATGGAGCCTTGATTTTCCCCAAAGCCCGGGGTTTTTAGGGGCACAACAAACTCATCTTCCTATCTCCCTTTAAAATTTCACCCCAACCCCCTTTCCCAAGGAAGGGACTCGGCCCTCTAGGAATCCCCTCCTCCCCCTCCTCCCGTTTTCCCCCGGCACAGCTTCAAACACCCCCCCCTGACTTGCCTCATATGAGCACCCTGAGACTGAGGTGCCCCCTTTGGGCACTAGCTCTGGACCCTGAACCACTCCTAATGAAGACCCATAAAAATTTAGAAACTGTCGGGCCTTTTGGTTTGACGGAAAAGAAAGGCTCCCCTTTTCCCGCATCTGTGTCCGTCCCACTCCTCCCGTCGCCCGGCGGGGCCCCGATTTTCAAAAGTTCCAACGATCCCTTTCCCCGAACTAAGATCACCACAATGCCAAAGCGACAAGGGGAAACGTCCCACTGACCCTTTTGGTTGGGTTCCCTTTAAAACCTTTCAAGGATGGTGCAGAGCTCTTTCTTTACCTTTCCCCACTCTCGGGGCTCAACATCCCCCAGGTCCCCCACCGCTGCCTTTTCAGGGCCCTGTGTTTACCCCAACTGCTTAAAAGGCATTGCCTGCTCCCACAACGCTGGAGCATTTGGAGGGGGAATTCCCCCGTGTTTCCACGTTTAACAAAGAACGGGTTTTACGGGGAGGCCCCAGCTGACGCGCAAAAGCAGCCAGGGGGGAAAAAGAAGCAGGGGGCGAAAGGGGGAGGTGCGAACTTTAGACCTCGAGCCTTCTTCAGCAAGGGAGTCCAAAACCCGGGAAACTCTTTAGGGAAATTTTTTGGACGAAAAAGGTTCATGGGCATGTGCCAGGAAAAGGGGTTGCCCAGCCTACCGTCTTAAAAGGGGGGCCAGGGAGATTTTCCCCCCCGTTTTCGCACACCACCTTGCCTGGCACAAGGTTCCCTTTTCACCCAGCCAGCGCTCGGTCCCCCGTTACGGAAGCCGTCCACAGCTCCTTACCTTGTGTTGGGGCGGTCTCCAAGGGAAATTAAAATTTTAACCAAACCTGGGGCTTTGGGGAAAGTTTTCCACCCCGAGGAACCCCCCTTGGGGGGAAAAAGCCCTGCACCATCCCTGGGGGTTTTTTAAAGCGGCCCCCGACCCTGAAGCCAAGCCCCCACCCCCCAGGACATCCCCCAGGGTCACCCAGGGGCTGTCACAGAAATAGCGGGCCTTTTGGGCCCGGGGTTTCTAGTCCATGGTCGGGGGGAGATTTACTTTTTTTTCCCGGACACAGATTGGGAGACAACCCTTGAAAATTTTTGAGGGCACTGGGGTGGCCAGGGCAAGGGGGCGGCTTTTTTCTGGCCCAAAAAAATTTCCTGCCCCGGCATCTGGTATTTTTGGGGAGCGAGGGCCATGAAGTGGTGGAAACCCCTCTGTGGGCCCCCAAAAGGAAAGGCAACATTTCCAAGGCCAAAAACCTGCAATTGCCCGACCCTTCAGGCTTTTGGCTTTTGGGGTTTGGTTTTTTTTTGGTTTAAATGGTTTTTTTTATGCTTTCCCAAAACCCGGGAAAACAAAGGCTGGCGCTAGAAATGGCTGCTGTACGGCGTGGGAGGTCATCAAAAATGGCGGAAGGAGAAGGGGTTGGGTGGGTCTCTGGTGGTGGGTTTGGGGGTACCCGGGCGAAAGGTGGAGGGTGATCCCTGATCATGCTCTGAGAGACAAAGGGCACTGAAGGGAAAGCCCTTTGGTGTGGCGGAGGAGGAAAGGGGGGCGGAGAAAAGAGGGTGTGACAGTGGTTTTTAGGCCCCGGCGTCGTCCTGGGGCCCTTTTTTTGGCCCCAAATGTTCCCTCCATTTTTAAATCAAAGCATTCGCTGCATGTGGAAAAAGAAAAAGTTGTGGTGTAACCACTTAAGGGCTTGCCCCTCTTATGCTTTAAAGGCAAAAGGGGGCATATGAAAATCGCTGGGGGAATCAGAGGGTTTTCCTCAAAGAAGGCCCCGGGTTTAGAGGTCCGGACCCTTTTTTACGGCGATAAACGAGGAGCGGGGTTTCCTGACCGTGGGGTGGGGGAATCAAATCAGCGGACTTCCTGGGGACCGCCCCTCCCCCCTTTTGTGGCGGACCCGTATTGACACTACCCCCAACGTTTTCCTCCTCGTCCCGATGAAGCGCTTTGCAAGCAAATTCGCGGAAAAAACCAGGATTTATCCGGAAAAAGTCAACATCAACATCATAAACAACAAGGGGACTTTTTCGTCCCGACTTTCCCGCATCCCGAAGCTTCGGGGTACAACAAGGGGACTGGGAAGGCGTTTTTCCGACCCCCCCAGGATTTTTGCCCCATTGACCGGCCTTTTCCCTTTACCTCCTCTGATGGCATCATAACTGGGCCCTCAGAGCAACTAAATCATCCTCTTGTCCTTTTAACATTTCCTTAACCCCCCAAACCCCATTTTGGGCATCAAAGAGGGTCTTTGGGTTTTCCCCCAGTGGTGGGGGAAAACCCAGGGTTTAAAATTGGGGGCTTCATGGGACCGGGTGCTGGGTGAGGGTGATGACGACATTTTTTTGGCCGTGACCCGCGAGGACAGGAGGTAAGACTGCCCAGATTTCAGGTTGCATTAACCACTGAAAGGGCAGATTGGCGACGATGTTCCCCTTTCTTTTAAATTTACCCGGGCCCCCGACCCAGCGAAGACACCTGACGGGGGGCCCCGCAACTGACGATTTCCCTGGGATGCGTGTTGTCGCCAGGGACGGGAAAGGGGCAAACCCTTTTCCCCGTCCTCTACCCCCATGGCTACCCCCCTCTTTTCCGGGTTTCCACCTGCATTTTTGCTCCATGTTCAGAAATATAAAAATTTGAGAAGGTAAAGGAATATTTTGGGAAAATCCCCTTAATTTAAAAGACGACAAAACACAGCTAAATTTTCAAAACCCTCTTTAAAAAAAAAATTGCTGGGTTTAAATTTAACTTTCAAGGTGGGCTATCAACAAATCTGGACTGGGCAAAAGGGCAAAAAACACTAAACTGGGTTTTTTTTTCGTATAATACAAAGTAAATTTTTCACCTTTCAATTCACCTGTGGTTTACTATAGAATTTTTCTGGTTTTTAAGATTTACCCTGGATGCTGCGTCAATAACAAAAACTGGGGTTTTTCGCAAAAGTCAAAAAAAACCCTATCTGTTTTGTTTTTTTTGTATAATACACCCGGGATTTTTTTGCCACCCCCTTTTTAATTTATCTGTGGTTACTATAGAATTGCTGTTTTAAGATTTACGGGGGTTTCGCGTCAATGAACAAAGCTGGGTGCGCAAAAGTCAAAAAAAAACGTATCTTTATGTTTTCTTTTGATACCGGGATTTTTTTTTAAAAAACAACCTTTTTGCTGACTACAAGATTTCGGATTGTAATTTTAAAAAGCAAGGGGAAAATATCAACACAGGTGGAAATGGGGGAAAATTGAAAATGAAAAACCTATCCCGAAATGGATACCCGATAAAAGGGGATTTTTTTCACCTAAAACAGGGGAAACCCGCAGTTTTCTAGAAATGAAAAAGGGATCCAATATAATTCAGGCTGCCCAATTTCCCGGAAATATTTCAAAAGCAAACTGTTTTAAAAATAAAAAATATTGCAAATGCAAAGCTACACTAATCCCTTTTTGAAAAATTTTTCCAGTTTCTTAAAAGATAGAGCTTTTTCTGGTTTCGCCCGCGGGCCCCCCCCCTCTCCCCCTCCCCCCATACTTTACAGCGGAAGATGCTGCTTTAAAATTCTCTACAAACTACATAAAATCCCAAAAACTCTAAACTAAAAAAATTGGAAAAGGGTCACACTAATAGTAAAGGTTTTCTCTGTGCAGAAATAGACTAATTTCGCTGAGCCCGTTTGGCCACCCGGGAGAGCGCACGTCCTTAAATTTCCCATGAACCCCTGAAGAAAACTAAGGCGAAAAAGGAAACCCTGTTCTAATTAAAACCCAGGTCATTTTATTTTTCCAGCCAAACGCCAACCCCTACACATCCCAGTCCCTGAACGTCGCACACAACAACTCAAACCCCGCTCTAATTTTGGAATCTTTTTTGCTGGCCGCCAAAATTACAGGGAAACCCCCGAAAATGGCGCGATCTTAATAAATGAGCCCCAGATTTTTTAAACCCTTTAAATTTTCGCATGATCCCGAAAATTTTGATCACCATAAAAACCTTCCGATTTCAAATTTGTCCCATAAAAAATCGCTCAACATAGTCCATTATGGCCAAAACAATTTTTAATTTTTTCTTTTGTCAGACCCAACCGGGGCAGGTCTCCAAAAATGTAGGTCTTTGTTCCTGTGTGCTTTTGCAAACTTTAATCTGGCTTTTATATGTTTCTCTTGGAGTAATGGCTTCTTCCTTGCAGAGTGGCTGTCACTAGTTGCGCCGCAGCCCGCAGTTCGGGCTGCGGGCGCACTCGGTCCCCCCTTGTGCCCGTAGCGAGCCGCGCCGCGGTCTGCATGTCGGGCCATGGCCGCACTCGCTCATTTGGGCGCAGCCACTTACCCGGCCATGCTCCTGCTTCCCTGTGCCTGTCTGCCAGCGAGTGCGCGTGGCCCCGTTCCCTAGGGCGTGCGCGCGCCGGCTCTCCTGGGTTTAAAGGGCCAGCGCGCCGGTAATTGGCTGTTGCCGGACGCTGACCCTATATAATGCTCCCCCCTTCCGGAACATTTTTGGCCGAATCCATGTTGCCCGTACCCTATGCGAGGAAGCCTTTTCTGTATTCCGGTTGCCGTTTCCGTGTACCAGTCCCTCCGGTTTACGTTCTCTGACCACGAACCTTCGCTGCCTGCCCTGACCTTCTGGCCCGTCCCCGACTACGAGTTTGCCTGTCGATTTTGCTCTAGGTTGCACCTTGGCTACCACCGCAAGCAAGTCACATCAGGGGTAGCGACCTGGTGGAATCCCGCCGCAGCAAATCCATCCCGCTTTGTGGCGGGCTCTGGTGAAAATCGGGACCCACTTAGACTCCGCTCCCTGGTGTGGCCCGTATCACCGTTTGCGGTGGCCTAGTGGATCCACTACCTTGGTTCATTACAGTGGCCTTTCAGCCCATATTGATACAGTACTTGTTTCACTGTGGATAATGACACAATCTTACCAGCTTCCACCAGCATCTTCACAAGGTCTTTTGCTTAACATGTTCTTGAGTTGATATGCACATGTCGGACCAAAGCACATCCATCTCTGAGACAGAGAACCCATGTCCTTCCTGAGCGGGATGATGACTGGACATTCCCATCTTGTTTGTACTTGCGTATAAGTGTTTGTAAAGATGAACGAGGCACCTTCAGGTATCTGGAAATTGCACCCAAGGATGAACCAGACTTATACAAGTCCACAATTCTCTTCCTGATGTCTTTGCTGATTTCTTTAGACTTACCCATGATGTTATACACAGAAGCAGTGTGTTTCTGGTGTGCAATTAAAATACATCCATGGTGTGTCTCTAATTAACTCAGATGTTGCCAATAAACCTATCAGAAGCTTCTAAAGACATAACATCATCATATGTGCTGTCCCAAATAGTTTAAAGGCATAGTAATCCTAGTGAATGTAAATGTTTGACTTTGCAGAAAGTAATAAAAATGCCCTAAAAATTCTCTCTCTCTCTTCTGCCATTTGGCAAATATAAATAATTTTGGTAATCCTAATTGACCTTAAACAGGTAAGGTTTATTCTGATATCATGTCAGATAGTGAGAAAAACATGCATATGCATCTTCTTACATAGTGTATATAAACTTCTGATTTCAACTGTATATAGAGTGGAGAAAATAAGTATTTGATACACTGGCGATTTTGCAAGTTTTCTCACCTCCAAAGTATGGAGAGGTCTGTATTTATATCATAGGTACACTTCAACTGTGGGAGACAAAATCTAAAAAAAATCCAGAAAATCACATTGTTTGATTTTAAAATAATCAATTTGCATTTTGTTGCCTGAAATAGGTATTTGGTACAATAGAAAAACAGAACTTAATATTTGGTATAGAAACCTTTGTTTGCAATTACAGAAGTCAGGCGTTCTCTGTAGTTTTTGACCAAGTTTGCATACACTGCAGCAGGGATTTTGGCACACTCCTCCATACAGATCTTCTCCAGGTCTTTCAAGTTTCAGGGCTGTCGCTGAGCTACATTGAGTTTGAGCTTCCTCCAAAGATTTTCGATTGGGTTCAGGCCAGAGAAGGTGTTCTTGTGGTTACACTCATCTTCTTCCTCCAAACACAACGGGCATAGTTGATACCAAAAAGTTCTTTTTTGGTCTTATGTGACCATATAACCTTCCCCCATGTCTCCCTGGATCATCCAGATGGTCATTGGCGAACTTCAAATGGGCCTCCACATGTGTGGGCGTGAGCAGTGGGACCTTGTGTTTCCTGCAGGTTTTTGATCCATGAAGGCCTAGTGTGTTACTGATGGTAAGCTTTGAGATTGTGGTTCAAGCTCTATTCAGGTAATTAACCAGGGCCTCCCATGTAGTTCTGGGCTGATTCTTGACCTTTCTCAGAATCATGCTTACCCCACAAGGTGAGATTTTGCATGGAGCACCAGACTGAGGAATTTACAGTCATCTTGTGTTTTCTTCCCTTTTCTTATAATAGTGCCAACAGTTGTTGCCATTTCACCAAACTGTTTGTCTATTGTCCTGTAGCCCATCCCAGCCTTGTGCAGGTCTGCAATTTTGTCTCTGGTGTCCTTAGACAGTTCTTTGGTCTTGGCTTCTTAAAGAAAAACTAACACACCTCCATGACCACCCGTGCCTTGCTAAATAAAATGAGAGTAAAGGTGCTGAACTGGCCAAACATGTCTCCAGATTCAAGACCTATTGAGTATCTTTGAGGCATCCAATGGAATATGGAGAAACGCAAGGTCTCTAACATCCACCTGCTCTGCGATATTGTCATGAAGGAGTGAAAGTGGCAACCTGTGAAGCTCTAGTGAACTCCATGCCCAAGAGAGTTAAGACATTGCTGGAAAATAATGGTGGCCACACAAAATATTGAAACTTACAATTTGTACAATTTGGTACAATGTGTTCATTTTGACTGAAGGGTGTACTCACTTTTGTTGTCAGTGGTTTAGACACTGATGGTTGTGTGTTGAGTTATTTTGAAGGCACACCAAATTTACACCGTAATACAAGCTGTACACTGATTACTTTACATTATACCAAAGTGTTGTTATCTTTAGTGTTGTTCTATGAAAAGATATAATAAAATATTTACAAAAATGTGAGGGGTGTACTCACTTTTGTATATATATATATATATATATATATATATATATTCATATATGTCTCTTTTTCAACAGCAGGAATAAACCACTGTCCATTACCTGCTTCTCTGGGGGGGCGACTAACGGCCCCCCTA